>JARJLG010000263.1:0-119909 GCA_029448575.1 Mycena maculata | reverse complement strand
AGGTGCCCGAAAAAAATCTTCAAGCCAAGTACGTCCGGTTCAAAGACCTTGACTCGACAATGCAAACATCGATGAGTGCAATGATAGCACTTAGAAAATCGCTAGTCTGGGGGCTCCGGCAACGACGTTGGAACCGGAGCCTTCGGACCAAGGACACGATGATGCTGGAACAGAGGAATCGAAGGTGGGATAAACGAATAGTAGAACCGGAACGTTTCGGAGTTGTTAGCAAGTGAATAATCCTGTTTTTTTGTGCGATGTGCGAACTCCTTGTCGGAGGGAGCCGGAGATGATCGGAGGTCTCCGGAGGAGACGTCCGGCAAAGACCCTTGCAGTCTGACTCCGGAGGTCACCGGAGGATGACGTACGAGTGATCCGGAGACGTCAAGGATAATTGACAGTAAGTCGCCGGAGGTCATCGAAGGATGACCTACGATGGAACGGGTGAACTGGAGAATCCGGAGGCGATCGGTGAAGCCGGAGGAAAGCATAGGTCTCCGGGAGCCATCGGAGGAAGACCACGGGTGACCCGGAGTAGCCAGAGGCGGTCGGGTCTCCGGAGAATTATCGGAAAATGGCCTACTTGTGAACCGGAGGAGAACGATGAACTACAGATGAGATCAAGGGCAGTTCTGGAGGAAGCCGGAGGACAACGCAAGTCTCCGGAGGCACCGGAATAGTATCGGATGATGTACCCAGGAGTTTTGGATGCACAAGGAAAGTTTCCTGACTTGCGACGTGGAAATTGATCTGAATTCCACGAAGTCCAGGAAATGGCATAACTTCAAAATGATTGTTGAAAGGCGAAGACCGAAAAGGGCGAGGATGAACAATAAGGCTAATAGCCTAAAGGTAAAATTGGGAAAGAGGTTATTTGGCCTCTTGAGAAGAGCGATCCACGAGCGGAAGCCAAGCAAGTGCCGGAACGCCCGGAGGACCGTGAAGTGAGTAGCCTCGGGGTATGACCGGAGGTTACACGGAGCAATATTGCTCCGGAGGTTACCGGAAGTAAGATGCTCAACGGATGTCGATGAGACAACCGGAGTGAGCGGAGGGGTGTCCGGAGAGTTTCCGGAAGGACGTCCGGAAGATGGTGACGAGTCAAAATCCGGAAAGGTGAGACAGATGTCTCGGAGATGTTCCGGAGGAACGATGGCACGCAGGCCAATGAGACCGAAGGGACTCGAGGTGATGGCGTTAAAATTGTCGGTATGAGCAGCGGAGGGTGTCGGAGCTCCGGCGCAGCATTGCTCTACCCGCGATTGGGTACCAAACCAATATCCGACATTGCTTCCGGTCGTGTGCACACTAAGCCCCATGTGAATAAGGAACAGATCAGTTGGAAACTTCCGACTAGTCAATCAACGGATTGATACGGTGGAGTTTGCCGGTATCCAGGAACCAGATTGATGGGGAATCAGAATCGATGACACCGAGTTCCGAATAGGAACATCACCAGATGATGGAATTATGACAGACGAGGCTGCCGATTAGAGGGAAGAAGATGCTGATGAGATCCGGAGGGGAGATTATGTCCGGAACTTTCGTGAACGGAGCAAAACCCATAGATTCACAGATAAGTAAAACAAACAGATCCGGAACGGAGAGGGAGTCTCCGGTCGGAAGTTGAAGCCCATGGCATTTCTGAGATGATAGAGATAATGAGATCATAGATCCGGCTCATGAGAGCGGGACTGTCGTGAGAGTGGAAAAAGAATGGATGCGTGGGTATGATGAACTCGGAAAGGCCTCCGGAGGCCGACGTGGACCACCGGAGTGCGAGTTTTCGTGGCTGCTGGTCAGTTAGACACTGATGTTGGTCGGATCGGTGGATTTGGCAGCTGAACTTGCGCCGGAATGACCCGGACGCTTCCTACACTCGGTGACCTTGTGTCCGGAGCCTCCGCAATACATGCAAAGACCCCGGGCCTTCCAACGTTCGTGTTCCGCAGGGAGAATCCGTCCGGTTTTACCGAGTAGCTTATTGACGGACGCCGGAAACTTCGGGTGACGAGCCCCGGAGACTCCGGAGGCTCGACCGGAAGGTTCCGATGCTGCGGACTGCGGTACGGATGGTGCGGAAGACGCGAGACTGAAGACGGAAAGTGCCGGCGAAGGGGTGCCAAAATTGGAACTGCCGGAATCTCCTCTGGATGGTTCGGAATCACCCAGAAGTTGAGAAACTTCAGATCCGCTTTGCTCTTCATCGATCCGCTGCCAATACCAGTAATCGATACGGCGGACGATTGCTCGGACACCTTCGAGCAAACTCGGATAGGTGTACTGATCCATCTCCGAAATGATCCGGAGAGGGAGAGCGGCGCGGAGAGCGTGACTGAGAGCGGAATTGCTCCAATCAAGAAGGGAAGGGATTTCGTCGAAGTTAACGAGGAAAGGGTTGATCCGGTCGGAGTGTTTCATCCAGAGGCGTCGGAGCTGATCCTCTGCGTCGCCAATCAAATCCGGAGGACCGAAGGTGTCGAAAAACTCCATAATGAACAAGGAAAAATTTCCTTGCCAAGGAAGATCCTGCTGCGTGCCGGAAGATGCGAATAAGCGTGCAGCATCGCCCCGGAGGAATGACAAGATGAATAAATTCTTGTCGTCGTCCGTGCGGAAGTCCCGGGGACGCTCCGCAAAATGCAGGTAGCATTGGGCGAGGAAAGGATGGAGTTTTGAGGGATCGGTACCGTAGAAGAATTCCGGATTCCGGAGGTTAGACCGGAGCGAACGAGGAGCTGCGTTGGAGGAGTATAGAATGGTATCCGGAACTCTGTCCATGAACGCTGATGAGCTCGGAGGACGCGATGAAAGGAGATTGATGTGATGGGAATGATTTCCGCCGATGCTGTCATGGGTGCCATGGAAACCGTAGTCCGGCGAACCGGAGGACGACAGAGGATCCACTGGTGGTTGGATATGATGTACCGGTTGGCAATAGTGATGGAAGACAGCGGATGGGACGGGATAAGTCTGTCCGGCCTCGGCGTTTCCGGAGAATACTCCGGAGATTCCCGGAACGGAAACCGGAGGTTCCGGAGAATACGCCAAGGGTTGTGGGAAGCCGGTATAGACCTGATGAAAATCCGAGTTCCATGGACCGATTGGACTGGAAGTACCGTATGGGGTCCATGGGTTGGCAGAAAATACGTCGGAGGACGAGGTTCCGGAGGCTCCGGTTAATACCGGAGGTACCGGAGGGGCCGGAGGAGGTCCGGTGCAGTATAAAGAAAGGATAGCAACACCACAGGGGGTTAAGGGTGAACTAATGCCTTGACTGACGGATAACCGGAAGTCGAGGTACCAGAGGTGATAAGGGGTACGAAGATGACTCAGATCGAGAGGAGGAACTAGGCAACGATTAACGTTAATAATCAAACTAAAGTACATGAAGTAAATACGTAGTATTTAAATGGAATACCCAATTGTATTCCCAAATAGGAAGGAGAGTGGTTCATGACAATAAGACAAGTCATGAGGTCTGATGATATGTTGTGAGACAATTAAACGGAAGATGAGAAGACGGGTAAACGGGAAATGCTCAGTAAGCCTTCATTGCGTAAAAACCCGATGCTTCCGGAAGGTCCGGAGGCTCCGGTATATGACCGGAGCGACCGGAAGGTCAACTGGAGGGTCTGGGATGTTGCATGGATATAACAATTTTACCCTGTCTCTGCCTGGCTTTCCCGGTGCTCGGCTGCCCTTTTGGATGCCTTTGATTTCCCTTTTTTAGGAGTTACTATCATTTACCTCGGTTACTGTCCCGTTGCGATTAGATTCCTTATAATTGATGCACCATCAATTATATAGAAATCTAATCGGCCTCTGCACCAAATATAACCTTCATTGCAATTTGATGGCTTCCGTCCCCGCCACCGCCGCCATCAAATATCGCATCAATTCCCCACCCTCTGCCCGCCCGCCCCCCCGGCACTTTTCCATCAATGTCTAACCACATATAAATTTATGTACATAGCATATTTGATGACTTTAAAAGATAGAATATATTCATGGTACCAGGCGCTACTTAATCACAGAAGATAAATCAATGAAATTATTTCCAAAATAAACGACCTGGCCCGGAGTCGAACCGGGGGCCCTCAGCGAACTGAATATTTTAACCGAGGTGTATTACTGATACACCAGGTCTTCTTACAGAGGAAGTTGGTTATTGTACCATACCATTGGCCCTTAATAAATTTCTTGTATTCCATGCAATCTGTGCGAAATTCAAATGTTCTAAAAAGTACGCTCCAGCCCCGAGTCAAACGGGGATCAGCTTCTGATTACTAACTTCGTTCAATGTAACAACAGGAAGCAATGTTACCATTACACTACTGGAGCTTGTCGCACCATTGTGTAGACTATTATCTCCTATCCCAAACACTCAAACCAAAACTCAATGCATTAAAGAAGTCGTAAAAAAACGCATCAGTACCGATAATGAGAAAGTAAGGGGAATAGGGTAGTCCGACGGCAAAGTGGTGCACTACAAGCCCCGCTTCTCGGCTGCCAGCAAACCGCACAGCATCCACTTAACGTCCGTCACAGCCTCCACCCATGATTCCCGTTCCTCTTGCCCGCCCTCTTTCCCCAGCTTCACACCCCACCAGTACAGCGTTGCGATCAAGCTGAGGGCGCCATTCGGTCCTGGGTGTCGCAATGATTGCCATCCTTGTGCCCCCAGCGATGCTGGATACATATCTCAGAGATATCGCTCACGCGGTCTCCTGCTGTCAGACAACCGCCACGGTGGTTGCAAACTTCCCCACCACTGCCACCATCGCATGTCAAAGACGACCACGGATGGGATCGCTGGCCCTACCCCATTGGCCATCACCCCCCCCCCCCGGCTTCCGCGTCCTGCAGTGATCCAGGCCGACAATTGTGGTGGGCGGTTGAGAGTCACGAGACCCTTCCCTCCTTTAACCCATCCATATGACAGCTCGACGTCTATGAATACCCTCAGCAGTGCGTTGAATCCGCCACCCAGATTGTGCTGCGACACCTCTGGATACACCTTGCTAAACCAGAACAGTGCATCTGCGGCGCAGGCTGGCACATCGTCGTCCGACTCGAATGCCACATCTTGCTGGCCGTTATGGCCAAGCGAGACGGCACCTCCACTTGTATCAGATCCGGGTGGAGGCGACGCAGGGCGTAGCGAATCCGTCGGAGAGCTGTCCAGCCGAGTTTGCTGTCTTCCACGCAGGTATTCTCTCCCTGCTGCTCCTGGGATCAGCACCTGCTCCACTGCCGAGGGTGCGAGTGGAGGAGGCGGCGGGGTGGGATTCAACGAGGGCGTCGCTGCATTAGGCAGTGTCGGTGGCGGAGGCGGCGGGCTGGGATTAAGCGGGGACGTGGTCGCTGTCCAGTCAGGTTGGGTGGGCACAGAGGGATCGAGCGAGGGCGTCGCTGTGTTAGACAGCGTCGGTGGCAGAGGTGGCGGGCTGGGATTGAGCGGGGACGCGACCGCTGTCGAGTCAGGTGGGCCGGACACGGACGGGTCCACGAGGTTGGCCCTGTTGCTGTCTACCATGTGTACATCCGCCTCTGCTTGTCGTCTCAGCAAATACACTTCACACAAATCAATCCGAAGCTGCTTACCTGGATTGGACCTCTCCCCGTGTGAAGCTCCTCCAGACGTACGACTAGAACGCCGCACTGGCCTGGGTACGGCCGATTTTTTGGCACCCTTCTTCGCGACAGTTTTCCCCCTTGTCTGAGCTTCCTTCCCCTTGTTCGTGACCTTCCCGCGTTCGACGTCCTTCCACAATTCAGGGTCCCTTTCCCGCATCTCCTCGTCCAGCCTCTGTAATATCTCTTGGTTGCGCGCCTTATTGAATTCGCGCTCCCGGTTGAGCTGGTCAATCCACGACTCTTCAGCGGAACCAGTGGGGATGGGGATGGGGACGGTTAATGGCATACCCCTGCTCCCCCCTCCCCGGGCTCGTTTGCTCGAACCCTCCTCGCTGCTCTCGTTCTTCCTCTTCTTCGAGGCACCGGCCCGCTCCGCGCTCCCGCCTTTCTCCCTTTCCTTCCCCTTCTTTGCCACTGCCGCCTTTGCTTTCTTTGCTGTCGCGCCATCTCCTTCTAGATCGCGCTCAATCTCACTGTCAGAACCCGTATTTGAATCGCTGTCTGAGTCGGAATCGGATGATGAATCGGAGCTGTTTCCGGAGTTTTCTTCGTTGTTCCCAAAGCCCAAGTCTGTGGGCATCGGGGCACTGTCGTCGTCGTGCTTCTCGGGTAGAGCTGCTTCAGCGCACTCCTCGGGAGCTACACGGCCACGTTACGTTAGATCCTGTGTTACCCTGGAATTGATTTTGACTTACTGAAGGCCGTCAACAGATATTCCTTCATAAAATCAAGAACGTCCTTATTGAAGCGAGGCTTCGACCAATTAGGGAAGTGGGTAGGGGACGGGTCGCGATTGCGACCGTATGCAACACTAAATTTGAAGCATCAGTACGCCGTTGAATTAAAAATATATGACACGCACTGGAGTGTCCTCAATTCGCCGCCAAATTGAGGCATCGGTCCACCGAATACCACAATAGAGTGGAGGCCTGTATGCTCGTACACGCCCTGTAGGATAGCCGACATAAAGGTTCCAAGATTATTGATGCAGCTGGACACAATACCTACGGTTAAGGCGGAGTAAACAACAAATGGAAGGAAAACTTACTTCTGTCTGTCCTCTGGCGCTTTAGACGGTCCCTTTTTCATCGCCGCTGCGTAGGCCTCTTTTGCGGCCTTTGCATCTGCCTTGGCACGAGCGTGTAAGCCTGCCTGCACGTCTGTTGATAATTCAGCAAACAATTCCCACGCTACCTTCGCACGGAAAGGGGCGTTTGGTGCAGTCCTCGACTTGAGAGTGGTGCCGTCCACCTCAAAGCAAGAAGCATCCCAGCGGGCCTTCACGGCAGGGAAAATTTCAGTCTCGTAGCTTTCATGCATGTATTGCTGAAAGGCTTGTTGAGCCTTTGGAGGGCTATTAATCCCGACCAGCTTCAATAGGAGCATGGCCCATGGGTCTCGTGTACGGTCCATCTTGAGGGGCCTCTTCAGGCGTCGGGCTCGGTACTTCAGCCAGCGTCCAATTCGCTGAGGATATGGGAAAGAGAGTTTGATCAGCGTCATGCGGCATCCATCACAACTTCTCAACTTACAGCGTCCATGGTCAAAATCCGCGCCCGCTTCGCACTCGTCTCCTCTTTGTCTAGCTCCTCTATGCTCGGGCTGGCAAACTCGTCGTACTCAGGCAACGGCAAGTCCGGCTCTTCGTGGTCCTGTAGACGCCATGGAATCTTCGCGTGGAATTCATTGCAGACCTGTCATACGTAGTCGCGCTCAGCGCGCCAACCACGTTCCAGTGCATCTGCATAGCCTGGGATATGGGGTTTCAAGATGGACTCCCTTGCGCCTTCCGCCCAGAGTTTCAAGTTCCGCCGGTCTTTTTTGGCTATCCGTTTCCACACGCGTTGGCCTTGACGAGGTTTCTTCATAGCAGAAGAAGATGTCTGTCTCACAGTCGAGCTGGTCAGTTTTTCCCTTTTGTTGGAAGGCCACGGGATTGCCGCTCACCCGGATTTTCGTTGGGTAGATTCTTCAACGACCAGGACCAGTCGCGAGAATATCTTGCTTCTGGCTACAGGTGAAACGACCAGGGTGGGAATCAAACAAAGGTCTGTGTCACGCTCGTATTTTCCATCATTATCCCACATTTGCTCCTTTAAAAGGTGTCTCTTTATCCTTCGCTTAGTATCCTTCTGTTTCTTTTCTATCATGACCAACAACCCTCGCACCCAGCCTCCCCAAATGCCCGTTGGCACGGTGCTCCCCAGTAAGTCCGTATCTAATGCCAATGTTCCATTCCTCACACCTCTTCTCCCACCTCTTTATTCCTAGTTGGCCTTGTCGTCCTCGGTTTCCCACTCTTGGCCGCTCCTGTCTTCCAAACCACAGGCTGCCATTGCCTTGCGCCTGCCGCAACTGCCACAGCTCCTGCTGCGAGCACCCCTGCTCCCGTCGCGACCGCCCCGGCTCCTGCCGTGACCCCTACTCCTACTGCAACCTCCGCAGAGACCACCATCCCCACACGCGCCCCCGCTGGTGCCGGCCTTCCAGCCCCACTAGTCGCACTTCTTCGTACTGAGGGCCCTTACCTCGCCAACGAGGTGTATAGCGTGATCCCGGCGGAGCCCCTTGGACCCATTGAAGAAGCAGATGCAGCCCCTGAGTGGTATGCCATTACCCGGGGTCGGTTCGTGGGAGTGGTGGACCAATTGTAAGTCGCTTTGCACCCTTCATTTTTTCCCCGTCTGATCTCTGCTCCGCAACTTCCAGTGCGCTTTCGGCTGTGGCCATCAGCGGAGTCGCACATGCCGCGCGCAAGGCGTACACCACCCAGCGCCTTGCCCTCGATGCTTTCAATCAAGCACTCACATGGGCAGGCGTCCAGGTCGTCTAACACGAATTGATAAGTTAGGAATTCCCCTTTTTTATTCTCCCTCGTTTAACCGTCGCCTACCCACTAGGTGTCAGCGCCAAACCGTAAGGGGGCGCGCGATTTTTTTAAAAATATGTACTGTATGCTGTTTCTCCAAACCATCAGAAATACACTTGTTTCGTTTCACTTACCATCCGCGTCCCAAACTAACGGAAAATTACCCGTCCTGTGTCAATCAAATTCCTGGCTAGCTAGCGCATACAATAAACAAATCCCTCCTAGCGGCAAAATACACGCGGCGTCCGCTTCAGAGCATCCTTTTCTTCCTTGCTTCAGCACTGCTAAATTTGTGTGAGTTGCCATTTCAAAGAAACAAAGAAACAAATCCGCACGTCTCCGAATAGGTGCATGGATACCCGCGAAAGTTACACTGATGGCACTGAGGCTTGACATTATCTGTTAACCGACCGTTTGAGCCTTTCCCCGTGCTGTTTTATCTGTGCGACTCACCACATTTCAAATGTCGGCCTGATCCATCAAGTCAGTTCTCGGCAACTATTCAATGAAACGAGGGTAGCAACCACGACAAAACTTGCAGGCGATTGGGCTGCGCCGGGGGGTCCTGGCTCCATTGTATGGGTTGGCAGGGTGGATCCCTCCCCCTTTGCTCTCGTTGCTGTATAGCAGTGTGAATGTGCTCATGAATGGCTAGGGAGGGAGGAGTGCCGCGGAAGGCACCATATTTTATACGGAGTTAACTATTTCCCCCGGACCTCACAACATTGCGCCAGCTCACCGGATTTCACAGTTGGCATGCAGACAGCCACCCTGGATCTTGCAATCTTGTGATCTTGAAGAAGCAGCCGAAAAAAAGAACTGTTTATAGCCACGCCTGATTAATCAAACGTGCCGCCTCCCACGACGTCTCTCCAACCCCGGTGCTCCCGGTGGTCCCAGTTCGCCGCTCCCTTCTGTTTCATCGCCTGACCAGCCTCTACTTCCTCCGGGTGGCGCCAAATTTCCTTTCATACCTTTTCTCGTTCCCCCTCTTCTTTGTTAACAATTCTTTGGTATGTTCTGATCATCTCTTATCTGTCTCTGTTGCTCATGTGGTGTCAATTCAGTCGCTTCGCATATGCTGCGCGCCAACGAAATCTCCCACCCTACGACATTCTCGTATCCGGAAGTAATTTTCTATACACTTCCATCATTCCACCGGCTCACCGCCCTGCCTTCCGTATTCTATAGACACTTCGCCGTTCTCTCTCTCCTCTCAAGATGGCCCCGCTCACTCCCGCCCAAATCGCTGACCTCCTGCGCCTACCGCCCACCCGCACTTCTCCTACCCAGGTCGATCGGTTGATCGGACACCTCACTGATGCCCAACTCGAGGAGCTTGCAGGACACCTGGGTCTCGTTACCCTTGCCCGCGAGTTCCAACCCGTCTTCTTGAAGGTCGTCTTAGCCGCTCAACGAGTCGCCCAAGACTCGCCTCCGGGGTACCCAGACGAAATCGACGAGCTCATTAAAAACTTCGATGTATCGTCCCTAAATGGTGCGGGATTTCTTTGTTCTTTTTTTTCCTGTCTTGATGTGCTGAACTTCCCACCGATCACGTAGAGCACTTCCCCGATGCGGGCACGGCAACGCCCCCCCTGTCTTCTCCCGAGCCTCCCACGATGCCTGTCATTGCGCGCATGCGCATCACCAGATCTCAGGCCACCCCTGCGACGCCCCAACCCAGCCGCGAGTACACCATCTCCTCCCCTGGCAAGACGACTCTCCGTGCCACCAACTGGTTCCATGCCAGCGCACTCGTCAAAGAGGCATGCGGAGCTGTAGCTCGCCGTGCCAACAAATCGACACGCAGCAAGCCCACCTCGGGCGCGTACGCAGTGTTTTTCGGAGGGGAGGTCGGGGTGTTTGAGGCTTGGGAAGACACTCAGCGGAGTATCACAGGCCACGGACTCGCTCTCTTCTCCGGCTTTCCAAACGTTCAGGCAGCGACCGCGGCACTCGAATATGCTCGCTCCATGGGTTGGACGGCCGACTCTCAATCCCGGCCTACCGCGGCCGCCTACGTCCCCGCTCCTGGCCCCTGTGCCGACAATCCCCTCAATGTTGGTGCCGCTGGCACGGGGGTGTGGTATGCTGTGTGCAAAGGTGTTACGCCCGGGATCTATCGGTCCTATCTCAAATGTGGACTAAATGTTTCCGGGATCAAAGGTGCCCTCTTCAGCACATTCGACACCCTCGAGGAGGCAGAGGGTGTGCTCGCAGAGGCCCAGGATGCTGGCTGGGTCGAAGCCATCCCTCGCCTTGTACCCCTTTAAAATTGACAGCTGCCCATGCCGCGTAGCGTAGTTGGTATTCGAGTACTTGTCGTCGAGTTTTTTTTTTTTAAAATTTACAAGCAATCTTCTGTGATTTCCCTTCCCCTGTGCACAACCTGCGGAAAGAAATGTGTTGATTTGGTTTCGAGAAAATTGAAAGAAATGAGAAATGCTGGTCACCAAACGACACGCCTGAGGTCTATGTCGTCCTAGCCGCTGTACAATGTTGAATAAAAATATTCTGAGAGCTGGCAGAGCCTCTTTGTGCATAGTACCATGCCTATTAACGGAAACCCTGTATCCCATGTTTTTTCTGAAGGTGAAATTCATAAATGATGACGAACTCCCGAATTGTCGCAAGTTTTCCCATTCGAAATTGTAATTACACATCTGGCTACTTACATGAATGTCTCACCTCAGTGAGCTCTTTCAAAAATAAAATAAAAATTACTTTGGTTTGGGTCGGAATCCTTTACTCTGCTCACGCGCTCCCAATCAGTTGTACAAGCACTGGCAATAAAGATGATACAAACTTCATCCAGATGACGAACTCCGCTGATGACGAACTCCTCTCCGGCGAAGCCCCAGCTGTTTGGTCAGGTAAACGGAGGCACTTCAATGATTTGTACAGATACTCAGTATGCCACCCCGAAGTCCAAGTATGTTCAAGAGAAAGTAGCTAGCCAGGGCCTCCGGATTGTGGCATAGTGACGAACTCCTTTCCCCTCAAATGAACACCGCCACCTCGCTTCAAATCGATGGGCTTGCCGCGGTCTGCCGCAAACCATACCATGTGCACCAAGGTCAAGCGGACACAGGATGAAATCACGCCCAGGCAGCATGGGAGTACCGTCAACGGTATGTGGACCATCATGCTTGTCATCGTTCCACGGGATCAACCTGCTCCACAGAAACAAAGAGGCCATTAATGCCAAGGCCAGAGTTCGAATGAGAAGGTGAAGCTACACTCACCTGCAGCTCCTTTACATTGACCATAACCATTGTGTAGGCGCCGTGAAGAGCTGAAGACAGCGTCTAGTGATATCCAGCAAGAATATACAGTGAAGGCGCGCCAATACCACCGCAGATACATAGAGTATGTACTTACTCGGCGGATCCATATGAGATGCTGATTGTACGAGGTGCAGCCGACACAAGGAACCTCCATCCAGGTTGCGTGACGTTCCCAAAAAAACAAAGCCACAAAATCCAATGCATAAGAAACCCGTAACAACCCGCGAGGAAGCGAAGACGGAAGAACAGAATACACAGGCAAAAACCTCCGACACAGATGCTTTGCAAACCGCCAAACCCGCGCAAGGCCATCACGGAGGATCCGCCAGTCCTCGCCCGCTCCGAGACATCGCTTCGGAGGCCAGTGATTCCTCGGATAGCCCGGAAGAGGATGATGATGACAAAGGGTGGTATGGCGACACAGAAAAAGAAGAGCTCAGGCCCTTGTTGAATGCCACAGGGCATCCAGACTATGTGCCGTTGCCTGGCCAGCAGCCATACGTGAAGCAAGGCCGGAGATATTGGTTTTAGTTTCTTCTGCACGATGTTTTGGGTGTGGTGTGGGACCAATTAAACAGGTATATTTGGAAAAAGCTAAGAACAAGATTGAAAGACTAAGAGAAGAGATGGAGGCCGAGCATGGGAAACATATGAAAACGGAGATGACGTATGACAAAAAGCGCAGAACAGAATGCGGAGAAAAAGTATCTAGAAGACTGTGATTAGATGGGCGGGAGAGTGGGGTTGGTGCCAAAGAATTCGTAGATCATTGCCTCCTCCGGCAATTCTCCATCAATGGGGAAAGTCTCCAGCACATCTTTGTGTAAACGACGGCGGCGCGTCTCACGCTGTTCGTGCAGGACTCGAGATGTGTTGGCTGCAAAATTGGCATCCATCCGGAGCCCATTCTCAAACCACCTGTCGATCCCGGCACCGGCCCATTGGATGAGCGAGTAGCGATGCTCCCCATCGCGGACTTTGACGAAAGAATAACGAAGGACGCCCGCAGACATCAGAATAGAGGACCCAGCTGGGAATGAGACAACGAGGCCCAAATCCCACAGTATGATGTGTCCCCCGTGGACTGGGCCGTAAGCCCCCAAGGCTGTAAGGATACTCCAGGAATTTGGTTGATACCGGTCGTGCAGACCACTGGCACCAGCGCGAATGTGAGGACCACCGAGTTCAAAGGTGGCAGCAGAGAAAACGCTTGAGTCCGTCGGATAGAGTGCGTCGGGATGAGACTGCTGAAAGGCAGTCTTCTGAGCTTCGAGGGTGGAGAACGTGTTGGTGCAGTACGCTTGGAGGAGGCCTACGGCGTCGGTAAATAACAACTCACATCATTATACACTGCCACAAACTCACGATTTCCATATCCGACCAACCTCTTCATGGCCAGCATCGAAAATAATTGGAAGAAGACGATCATATTCAACAACACACCCCTAGATGAAGGAGCCTGAAAGGTTTGTAAGTCCGGCACCTTTAGGCAAGATTGTCACGCTCACTATGTCCTCGTTGAAGGTCACTCCGACACCGCCGGATAAGACGGGGGATGTGTTGCTCGTGATTTCGGCTTCCGAACGCCAAACACTGGGAGCCGCTATATCACACTGCTGCGTGGCCGGCTCAACCACATTTTTCATCCATCCGGGGTTTCGAGGGCGTCCTCCCAACAGCAAGACTAGACTATTGTCGCTGGCGAACACTGGACGTGGGGAACTGTAAAGTATCAGACAGGTAGGATTCACTCCAACTGTGGTCTATTTACCCTCCGCCCCAGGGGACGAGCCGGAAATGGAAACGCGATTGCGCGCCAACAACCTCGTGAAGCGCGTACTCGTGATCCTCGATCAAACCTGCATCGAAAGCGCTGCCACGACGCACTTTGAGGGCTGCACGCCGCCCCGGAGTCACAGAGAGTGCAGCACGGCGGCATGCTAATGTGGCGGCCTGCACTGCACGGAAGCGTTCGATGCGTTGTGCGGCATGGCACGCCTTCTGTCGAAGTTTGGCATGCACGGAGAGCACCCGCACCAAGGTGGGGCCAGCCTGTACCCCAACATCGGCGTACCCGGGGCGTGGTGCAGGCGGCAATTCTTCAGGCAATGGGTCGCCCAGGAACGGCTGTGTGGGATCGTGGAGCGCCAGCTCCTCATGCAAGCGCCTTTCAAAATTAAATTTCAGATGAGGCTCCAGCACGGTGTCGAGACTGGGGATTACATAGTCGGGCACGGTGGGTCGGGCTGGTGGGGATGATGCAATGGGGGTAGGCGAGGACGCAGCGGGAGTGGGACGGGACATGGCCAACTACGGGGCAGTAAGTGAGGACCAAAACGGAGTCAAAACGGTGGGCCTGGCAGTCGCCTCAATGAAAACCCTGCAGCTGGGCTGGTGGCTACGTGCGCTAGCCGATGTTTCGGTGGTCGCAATCGGGGAAATCGGTAAGCATGCGTACATATTCAAAACATTTGTTGATGAAGACCCTGCAGCTGGGTTTATGGCTACGTGTGCTAGCCGATGTTTCGCGCAATTGGGGAAATTGAAAGCTCTCAAGGTAGGTACGTACAGATTCAAAACATTTTCCGATTCATTGCTGACCCTGTTTCCCGATTAGCGACACTTTCGGTGATGGAACCAAACAGAGGACGTATAAATGCCTTCTCTCCCGTGGGATATCTTCATTGTTCTTACTGCACTGCCATGTCCAGCCAGCCAGTGGAGTGCGACCTCCCGAGGTTTCTGGTACGTTTTTTTTTCCCGCTTGTTCACCACTTCCTCCTTCCTCCTTTAACACTCGTCTTCAGGTTCCAGCCCTGATATCACTGCCATTTCCTATGATGTGTCGACAACGTCCATCGTATATGGACTTCCGGAGTAGGTTTCCTTTCCTGCAAGGTTGTGAGTGGCTGACTCAACCACCCTAGGTTGGAAAGACAAAGGCTTTTGCGCCAGTACCGTGCCAACTTTCACGCTGCTGCTCACAGCTCTACGTGCCAAGTCACTTACGATTTGGCTTGTCAGTATTTGAAAAATATGCACGAGGTGCAGAAGGCTGCGGCGGACCTGTACGTAATCACTTAGGTCCGACACTGCCACATGTCCGACACCGTTATTTCCAGAGCACCCGAGTCCGACCGGGACTCCATCATCTCTGATGATTCTGGACCGCCACCGCTGGAACCTAGGGAAGCCTCCCCAATTGCGGATATCCCTCCGTTTCATGTCCCTTCTATGACTGCTCCTAGCGCTACCACTACTGACGGCGAGCAGGTGGAAAAGTGGTACGAGTATTGGACAAATAAGGTGGAGTAAGTCGTTCGCCTTCCTTTGAACGTTGCCAGTGACTCATGCTATTTTCTTTTATTTTTGAAGTGGTTTTGGAGAATGGGGCATTCCTGGCAGCTTACTTGGTGACTTTCGGGGCGGACACACGGATGGGGAGGGAATTGAGCGAGCATGGGCCAGGTATGTAAGATACCTCTTTTGTTTATTTTGAACTTGATGCTGACCATGCTCATGGCAGCGTTGGCAGACAGCAGACTGACGATGGCAATCTGGACGATGGCACCGTAGACAGCCATCATTTGCAGGTTTGGGCCTTTCATGCTCATTTTCGTTTGCAGCGTCTAAACCGATTGTGAACAGATCATCAGCCTGCATGGCATACGCGACGTCGACTGTACTTGCCATGACAGCAGACACTCCAAGTATACTCGGCAGGAGGCTTATGCTTTCGCGGATGAGGCGGGGCATGTGGTGGTAAAAAAAATCGAAGACGCTTCTGTTGCCGCTCTATTAATTACATCCTCGCTCTACTGTCCCCTACATTTACTTTGTTTTTCGGACATTTTTTGGGGAAAAAGACGGTGTGCCAAGGAGAATAAGCGCCGGAATAAGGCGGCCAATAAGCGCCCGTGAGGCTGTGATTAGGCACGTGGATACTTGGATCAATCTCCAACTGTGTCAACACCGCAGTGGTGTGCCCCAGGGCGCGTACCCTGGCGCGGTGCGCTGGTGGTATCCGGCTGGGCGTGGCATTTGTCTCCATAGGGTTATCTTCTTTGCTTTTCTCTCTGCACCATCTCTTCTCTCTACGCCATCTCCTTTCTCTGCGTCAGCCATCTCTCTCTACAACATCTCCTCTGTCTGCGCCCATCTGTCCCTCCGCTTCCGTTACCCTACCGGTCTATATCCTCCAGTGCCGCGATTCCGAGTCAGACTGCTTAGGCGCTCTTCAACGAGGTGTTGTTTCGACGTAGTCGACCTGCTTTAGGTGCGCCTGACGATGTCGTCAGTCACTCGTGGATTCCATGTCCTCCACCCGATGTGGAACTCGATCTCTTAGTCGTGGCAACTCCTCACCTATTCGTGCCCCAAATTCTTCACCAGGGCGTGCCCCGAATGCGTCACAGCGGGTTGACGCAATCATCGAGTACGAAGTCCGACCTGGGGAGCTTGCCCGCGACACCGGCCTCTTTGTTTCACGAGACGGAAAGCGGGTCACACGAATTGGGCTCAACGAGGGCTTGAAGAAGCGCAAGGTCAAACCGTCAGATTTGGACGATGCCTATGGCGACTGGGTCCCCTTACCGCCGAAGGGTTACTCTGAAGAGGCTGACGAGGACGCCGACAACATTGAAACGGGAGGGAAACGAAAGCGCAACGGCCCCGTACGTGCCACGCTTTCTGTTACATGTACTTACTGACGTCCAGCGTGCAGGGCGAGACTATGCGGGCGTGGCGTCCACTCGTCCAACGCTTTCTGGATGAGTTCCTACGATGGGAGGGGCTGGGAGGTGCAATGCGAGAGCGGAGCTGCTCATGCTGCAGGGTGCCTTGGGAGTCGCACGCAAGACGCTTTCGTTGTCGAGAGTGTGGAGTGTTCATTCAATGTCTGGAGTGTGTCTTGACACGACACACTTTAACGCCTTTGCATAAGTTGCAGGTGAGGTGGTTTCTCTTTCTGACGCCCAACGCACTAACTTATAATGCGGCCACAGGAGTGGAGGGGCAGAGCCTGGTTCCCCACCACACTTGAATCGCTGGGTAGCGTCTACCAGCTCGGGCACGGCGGTCATCCGTGCAAACATCCTGCACCGGCAGTCCGGACCATGATAGTGATCGACATTGGGCATATACACAGTGTGAAGTTCCGCTACTGTGCGTGCAACCACTCAGACACCGCTCAAAACCTCGAACAACTGTTACGGAATGACTGGTACCTGGCAACTACTGTGGATCCAGTGACATGCGCCACATTCGCATCCCTCGAAATGTTCCGATTATTGAATGTCGTCGGAAATATCAACGTCAAGGATTACGTGGGGACATTGGAGCAACTCACCAATGCTTGCGACGTGAGAGGTGTACCGGTGGGTTGTTTATTCACTGGGAAATAAGGCGTAGTCTGATTGATGGCGAGCAGGACCGATACAAAGCTTTCGCATCCATGGCTCGCCAACATGCGTTTCTCACACGCCTGAAGCGAGCGGGACGGGGACATGATCCAGCAGGCGTAGCGGGAACAAAGAACGGGGAATGTGCGGTCCAGTGCTGGTGCTGTCCTCATGACAACATCAATCTCCCAGAGGGCTGGCGAGACGTTGCGCCAGAGTTCCGGTAGGCATTGAATACACGCAAGCAGGGGGTCTGGCTGACCAAAATAATTGCAGATTTCTGTACATGATCGTGCTTGCGATGGATGCAAATTTTCGACTGAAGAATCGTCTGCGGGCCAATGAGCACGAAGATCGGCCTCTAGGTTCAGGGTGGGGACACCTCGTCGAGGAGGCTCCTTACAAGGAGCATCTGAAGGGATACGTGGCCGAGAAAGATGTAAGTTGTTCTGAAAATATAAAGAATGGGAGGCTGACCGTCTGATTTGGTAGGTGAGTACATGCATCGCCTTCGCGGCATTACTACAAATGGACACTCGCTTGACGACCGGACTTCGGTGCTCCGGGGTGGGCGGGGTGGTGTGCGCGCGACACGAGGTTGTGCGACCACAGGGGGTTGGGGACTTGCAGAAAGGGGAACGGTGCGTTTTCATTGTTTCTGAAGTTGGCGAGCGCGCGATTAATGAACCCACAGATACGCCAATATGGATTACATATTGTTGTCCGCAATCCTGGGGATAACAGCCATGTACATCGCGATCTCGTACGACATTGCTTGCCAATGGAAAATCAATTTCCCGGCACGGATGGCCCCGAGGCAATGTGTTTAGACCTCGGTCGGGTCAATCTGCTCTATGGACTTCCCGTTTGGCATGCGGCAGCACACGAGAGGAAATGCCAGATCCAAAATTCACTCACCTACATTCCCGGAGTTGGACGCACCAATGGGGAAGGGATCGAACGAACGTGGTCGGGTTTTAACCCGATGGCGGGTGGAGCGCGTGCCGATGCGTTCGAAGATAAAATAGATCATCATAATTTCCTCAAAAATATTAACCAAGGTGTGTAGTGTGTACAGGGATCGAGTGAAGGCGAATAATTGACATTATAACTACCAGGAACAACGCTACCCTCGCAAGCTAATCCTCGCCATTGATGAGCGGGATCGTCAAGTCGCAGCCTTTAAAGATGTTGACTCCACGCTGAAGAAGTCTTTGAGGAAGAAGTGGCAAAAGAAGATCGACGACTGGATCAAGGATCCCTCAAAGCCGAACCCATACGAGCTGGAAGGTGGTCAAGAGGGTACGTTGCAATGTCTTGGTAGAAGTATGTGTTTGACAGAAGGAACGTAGGTGGACCGAGCGAAGCAGCGATACGCCTGTCTCTGACCCAAGAAGAAGCGAGAGAGGCAGCGATAGGAGGGGGTAAACTACACGGGTCTAGTGTAACCTCCTTCCTCACCGCTGGGCTGCAGCTGGAGGAATCTCAGTACGTTGTTATTCAAGGGCCCATTTTGCAGTGTACTGAGATAATCTTTTGATAGACGGCGCATTCGGACGGAGCCCAAAGGCAGAGCATTACTCGTGTCCAACCAGAGCGAGCGCGTCGCAGAAATCCGCAGGGCGTTCTTCGTCAAGCTATCCAAATTCCGGAAGCTTCAAGAGGTTTACATGCCGGCAGCAGTACGAGAGGTGGAGCGAGAGGAGGATTTACGGGACGCGGACCTGCCGCCACCGAAGGCAGAGGAAGTCAAGCTCTACTTGCCCTCGGGGCTCGGGACATCGGAGAGAGAGGAAGGTTGCCGGAAGGGTTTGGCCGCCATGGAGGCGAAGCTGCGAGAAGGGCAGTGTCGGGACGCCCTAATCCAAATGCGGAGCCGCCTTCACGCAAAACGGCATCTCATCACGTACCGGGACACCGCGGTGGCTGGACAGCACGCGGCAACGTGGGCATATACACTTATTGAGCGGGTCGGGGAGCGCGTGGATGCCTTGGCAACAAAGTACCGGCGGGCACGAGAGGCATTGATCGCGCTGCAAGGACGCGCAGCGTGCGGACACCTGAAGGAGCTCAAGGCAGGAGACATACAGTTGGATGAGGAGCAGGAAGTAGACGCGAGGGTGCAGAGAAAATTGGGGGAAATTAGTTCCAAGAGTTCTCGCCGGCAGGGTGGCGGGCTTTCTTCAAAAGAGAAGATGTTCTCGTGGATTTGGACGGAAGGGGGAGGACCGGGCAGAGACGAGGAGGAGCTGCATGACTGTAAGAGTATAAACACTCACTGCTGCAGGATTGGGCACTGACGCAAGTCTATTAGCGGTACGGGTAGAGTGGTCAAAGGCCAAGGCACGCAAGGAACGGTGGGAGGAGGAGGTCGAGTTACTGCGCGAGGAGATGAAGCGCGTGCTCCGATTTCTGTGGTGGCATACGATGTGGTGGGAAATTCGGAGAGCAACGCGTCGGGAAGGAGTGACGCCGGAGCTGCTGGCGGGGCTCCAGGCATACGCGGCCAGACAAGCGGCCATTCATCGGGAAATCACGCGGGGTTTCAAGCGGGTGTGGGACCAGTCTGTTGAGACAGTGGTTCAACAAGCGGTCCAAGAGGATGTGCTGGTCGCAGAGGGCATGACAACGTTTGTCCGCATGTGCGAGCTTGAGACGAATGGGGGCGGAGGATGAAGACGTGGGCGAACATTGACGGGTGCCGGGGGGGGGGAGGACAGATTAATTGCCTTTTCGAGCATTTGGAGGTTTGTATCTCCACATACAGTTTGCCGAATGTTTATATCTATGCGAAAGTATGCAATCATCTTGATTGAGGAGCTATTTGAAGGTCGTGAGAAGGATTTGAGCGCTGCTGCGCCGCCCGGAGGGCATAAGCCGGCGAAAGAAGAGGTCTAGAAGGGCGCAGCTACTGGCCTGGCTACAGCCGCTGTGGAAGGCAAATTATGTTTGTGGCTATACCCACCTTCAAAGGCTTTATGGCACCACTACGGGTGCGGCGTCATCATCTGCCAGAGCTGCTGTCCGTGGGGCGAGGGGAATCAGGGTGTTCGGCCCTGTCACTGTCGCCGTGTCCGTCCATCGAGGACTCGTGCTGCGGGTGCAGAGGTCGCGTGCAGCGGTTGGGCCACGCCTGCGGTGCGGTGCGCAGTCTGCGAGTCAAACCCAAAAAAAAAAAATCAAGACAAACCGAAAAATTCAAAGATTAAAGTGGATGCACCGGTGGCACAAGGGAACAACTGTGGGTGCGTGGGCCCCACCAACGTGTCCACTAGTCCCCGAGCAGCGGAGTTGGCTGCCAGCGTGCGGTGCGCTCCCGCGTCAGCATCGAGGTGATGGAGGATGAGGACGAGTTGGAGTCATGCCTGTCGCGCCCAGACGAGGTGGAGGTGAACAAGTCGCGGTGCTCAGCCGCGGTCAGCGAGGTCATGGACCCCGCGACCACGTGCTTCATGACGTCGGACACGAGGAGCATCCCGCCCACTGCGGCCTGCGCTAATGGGCGCTGTTTCTGTGGGGGAGAGATGCAACTGGCCGATCTCGACGCGGGTCTTTGCCGTACAGCTGGGCGAGGGCGAACAGTGCGGGACTAAACCGAAAAAAACCCCAGTAAGAAACAAAACGAAAATAATAATAATTAAAGACACACCGGCGTCGTAAGTGGTGTAACTAGGCGGTGCGAGAAAGTTGGGTCTCGTGTCGGCGGGGTGTTGTTGGCTGGCAGCGTTGTTGGCACGGAGGGCGAACATGGAGGTTGTGAGCGCAGCCGTGCTGTGCAAGTGCCATGGCGACGAACGGGGTGCCGGGGCGGAAGCTGGGTGCACGGTGGTTACGCCACGCCGGCGGTGTTGTGTGCGGTCTGTAAATCAACCCAAAGAGAAAAATCAGAAAAAAAATCAGAACAAATTCACAAAATTCAAAATTAAAGTTGACGCAGGAAACGGCCGCGGGTGCGTGTGCCCCACCAACCTGTCCGCTGGTCCCCCAGAGCAGCCCAGTTGCCGCCGGTCGAACCATCGGGCTGGGTGCCAACACCCGCTGATTGTTGAGGTATCGTGGACCGAGGAAAAAACCGCCTAAAACAGGTGAACGAGGCTCTAATAGACAGAATATCACATGCACCTTATTTCCAGGGAGCCTCGAGCGGTGTTCGTGCAGAGTGGATGGCATTGTTTCGTTGTCGTGGCGGTCGGGAAGAAGGAGGCATGACCGGCCCGGATGGGCCGATCGCCGTTGATGGCCGTTGCGTGTCACCGATTAGACACAGAATTGATGTGCTGAGAGGGCGTAGAAGGACTCGGGCACGGGCGTGTCGGGTCGGGAGCCTAAACCAACTGCCGCGCCATGAGGTGAGGTGATTCTGGGAGTATGAGAAGGTCAGAAAAAAAAAAACAGGAAAGCAGGCAGGAACGCACATACCAGGGAGGTGGGAAACAGAGACGTAGATGGAGCAAGATTGAGATGGAAAAGGAGAAGAACAGGTGGCAGAAAATGAAAATAAAACAAAAGGTACTGGTAGCGCCCAAACCCGCAATGTCCTGACCGTATAAACGGACTAACAAAGCCCAGCAAGGCCCAATTGCAGGCGGAACTGTTGGAATGGGGAGTGCTGCAGGACAGGGTGGAGGTTTAAGATCAACCCCGCCCAATTTGAGCAAACAACGGCACGCGTGTCTTATACAGGCGCGTCGCGTTGATGAGCACGTGATTGCTTCGTGTTGCTTGATCGCGGGGAGTGTGCCAAACAACGCATCGAGCTCGGGCTTCTTTCGACTACAACTGATATATATTGGACCAGACAATGTGTAGTCACTACAAATATGATAGGTTATAAGTATATGGCTTCAACCCATAACTATTTAGAAATAAGTGGGTCTCTTGTAACGTGCTGTGCGACTACGAGTCATCGGCCGAGTGGTAGCATACGACAAGCTGCGAGTGACAACCTGTAAATAGGAATTAGATTGGGTGAGTCAAAATAAAACAAGATAGTACAGGGTCAGGGCGAAGACTACGGTGACGAGCAATCCGGGTCACAGAAAACCGAAATCCCAGACGTGCACAAATGAGTTGGATGGTTTTTGAAACAGTGTCAAGTATTTTAGGGGGAAGCGAACCCTGAGGTCCACTGTAGGTGTGGGAGAAATCCTGTATGAGCTGGTACAGTTGGGAAGAGCAGAGAAACCAATTTAAACAAGACTCACCCTATCAATAAGGGCAGTCCAAAATCTGAAAGGGAGGTCCTGTGGCTTGCACCAGGCCTGAATTTCAAGCAGGCTAGTAGCGTCCACAAAGTTATCGATGAGAACATTGATACGGAACTACAATGGGTTAAACCATGAAGAGATATCAGAAATTTTAATCACATACAATAATACGCTCATATGCGGCAAAATCATATTGTAGAAGGAGGATTTGCTGTAGGCTGACATGACGCATGGGCAACTTCAGAGACTGCCGGATTACAGGGTGGATGTGAGCCATGCTGGGTGAAAAGAAAGAGCAAATGATGGATATAAACATATTTGGTTTATCACGTCCATGCAACAAGAAAAGGAACTAAGCAGTTTTCCGCTGTTTTCCGGAGGTCTTGCGGGGTTTTCCGGATCCTGGCACAGTTTTTTCCATGGCAACACAGAGAATATTTTTGGTACGTCCTAATATGTATGTAAAATGTGTAGGCGTTACATTCCAGAGAGACGCAAAGAAAGATTCTGCATGCCCATAGCCTGGCTACTGGCAATAAGGGCGGCGACAGCAGGAGTAGTCCGCTTGACTTTTACAAGAGCATGGACCTTCAGAGCGGATTTAATCCAACCTTGGCCGCGATTGAATAGGTTACCCAGATTACCCTGGGAGATAGTGTGACCTGCGGCCACGCCAGCCTCAGGCGTCTCAGCAACCTTGGGGCGTGCAAGCCGAATTATATCAATTTGAGCGGCCCACTCAACCAGCTTGGGAACCAGCTGTGGCCCACACCGAGCAACACCTCGGATTTCAACAACGAGCGGGTGCCTGCCATAAATGCCCACAAGCCAGGCGATTGTTGCATCGTTGATCGCAACAGTGTTTGGGCCAACCTGTGCGGGCACAGTGGTGGGCAAAGGCACCAGGATAGTTGGAGCAGGGGGATTGGGCCCAGGGGTAATAGGGCCCACTGAAGCAGCCAAGACGTTCACGGGAGGAGGAGGAATGAGGCCAGTTACTGGAGGACCCAGTGGTGGCGCTTGTGGCATCTCCTCGTCTGAACTCTGCAATAACGGTTAATTTCCATGAATCAACTGAAAAAAAGGAAAACTAACAACATCGGTATCAGCCTTGAACCTCCGTCGAATGACAAGCAAAATGCACTGGGTGTCTGGAGGACCGAGAATAGGAATGGCATAGGTTTTGTCCACGCGCCATATCAGTTCATTTCTTTCAAAATAATATGTGGCAAGTGGCCCGAATTCATCCAAGATGTTGTACCCTGCCAGGCGCCAGAACACATCAAATGTGACGCCTCATAGAAAATGAATATATGTCTTTTAAGAATACTGTGGATTTGAAAGAATACCTTCAGGGATATTGTCTTGGTTCAACACTACTCTGAGCAGGCGCCTGGCGAAGATATTAAAAGTATAGGCACCACTGGGTGTCGCACGGTCGTCCAGCGAAGTAGGCCGATATTGAAAGGAGAAGGCTTCCAAGGCCAAAGTATTGTATCAAATGAATTCAACTTTAGTGGGATCAGCCATCACATAATTAATGATGACGACCTTGGGAGTGGAGGGTCGTATATCGATTTCCGGGTCTAAGACATTTATTAAATAAAGAGGATGGAGCTGAAATGAATATGGGCACACCAAATGCAATGGCCTCCCAGAGATCCTTTTGCGTGAACTGGTCAAGTTCTAAAGTCCAGACATCCCTTTTGACACCAACTTCAGGGGCATAGGCAGGAGGTTCTTCCTCCTTGGATTCGTCAGGCTCTGCTTGGTGATCGAGCACAGCTACTGAAAGTTTGGATTAGAGAATCTGAAGCATCGAGTTAACGTACGAGGATTGGGGACATCTTCTACAGGCACAAGAACAATGTCTTCGTGATTGAGCACGGCTACTTGAAGTTTGGATCAGAGAATCTAAAGATTCATAAAGTTAACGTACGAGAATTAGGGACATCTTCTACAGGTGCAAGAAGAATGTCTTTGTGAATGAGCACAGCTATTAAAAGTTTCGATCAGACTAAGTCAACGTACCAGGATTGGGGACATTTTCTATAGGTGTGAGATCAACATCTTCCATAGGCGTATCAAGAAGAGAGTCCAGGCTAGAAAGAGGGGACATATTGGGATCATAGTGTTCACGCTGATGAAGGTGTGAAACACAGATAGAAAGTATTGCAAAAAAAAACGCACTGGAACCGTAATCCATCCTTTACGAAGAAATACACGGAGGAGGGTATCTACCCGCCGATTGGCGTCTGCTTCATGGCCTTGGATCCAAGGCCAATCAACGTAGATGACATCCTGGGTAATTAGAGCAAGTGCCCCAGCAAGAGTTGAGGGACTATGCTGGAGCCTGGGCACATTGCGGTGGGCTCGAGAAATGCTCTGGAAAGAATGAGAAGAGAAAGATAAGCCAGGGCGAACAACAGACTTTAACTTGTACTATAGTAAAGCCCTTCTTGGCCTTTACTTGTTCGTCCCTGACATTAGATGTTAGTATCTATGGCCTATAGCTAAGAGAGGCTCAAATGAGACGTACAAGAACTGGGCTGTGATAAGGAAACGAGCGGCGGTTGACATAAAGAAATCACTGAAAAAATCAAGAAGAGAGAAGTGATGTACGGATTGGACCCGGAGCTTGCTGCAAAACTGCGCAGTAGCCAAGGCTACGAAGATTATCTAGAAGGAAAGCCTCAAGAGAAATCTTCCAGCAAAAAAGAAAAGGCAATGTTGCAGACAAACAACATTTATTTGATATATGTAGGCAAAATATTGAGTATCTAGTGCTTGGCTTTATTCTTGCCCTTGCCCTTGCCCTTGCTCGAGTATGTGCTGCGTACAAAACTCCATTCTCCCTCTGGTGAATGACCTTTGCTTACAACAAGGGCTTGGACCTCTGGAGATAAGCCGTTCCAATATGCCAGATTATCATAATAAGTAGCACTTTTGAAAGGTACTTTGAAGGCCGCTTGAAAGCGGGCAGAGACTGGGCCTTTGCTTTAACCTATGGCACGGAAGCCGGCGTCCATGTCAACGGCATACTGATGGGCAGGCCAGGATTTTTTTGAGATTGAGAGGCAGTAGGTTCATCGCTGTAAAAGTCATTAGTACTAGGGATTACAAGGCCATGGAGCTGACATACGTCTGAGGGCTTTTTGGCTTTATCAGTCTGAGGGGGGATATATCTTCAGTATCTGAAGTCAGGTCACTGTAAAGATATTAACAGTACTGGCAAGCTTGGTTGAGTGATACGACTCACATCAGATCATCATTTGAACTGGAACCGAGACCAGGTTGGCGATCCGGGACTAGCTGAAGATCTTCTAAATTACTGCAATTGAATGAGTAAAAACGTGGTAGTCTCAGAAAAGAAGGTACTTCAAACGTCGCGTTTTTGGAGTAGGGGTTCTCTGGCTCTCGGAGGAGAAGGAACGAGGGCGTTTGGATGCCACGGCCTTGGGACCATCCAGACAGTCTGCAACATCAGCAGATCACATGAAGACGGGCAATCCAGCCTTGACAGGGATAGCGGCATCCGTACGCATCCACTTGGATCCAGTCCAATAACTGTAAATGAGAGTATTGGCCTCACCAACAAACTTGACAATAGGTGCCGAGTCCTTGGGATGGAAATAGGGAAAGTGAATGGCGATCACATAAAAGTTTTCTGCCGCCTCGCCATTCTGAGAGGAAAAAATATAAATGAATGAAGAAAAGGAAAGCTAAGCATCACGGACCTTGAACCACCAAGAAACCTCAACCATCTGGCCCTGAACCTTTTTGTAGGTGGCAGCGAGATTAACTACATTATTGACCTCGAAATCACGATCAACCAGTTTATTGGCATAAGATGGATCTATCATGCAGGCATAGGCTTTTGCAGGGACTAGGGGCAGATGAGAAGGGCTTGGATTGGTCGAGGAAGAAGGCCCAGTAGCTACGGTGACCGAGTTTACAACTAGCCGAGTTGTCCTATTGTGCTGAGGGGCGGGGCAGTCGGTAGATGTTGCAAGGCAGCAACTCTTGCAGAATTGCTGAACGCAGGCCGAGTGACGTGCCTGCGGTGTGTGTCCACTTCCTATGCGGCGGCATTGGTTACTGGTACATGGGAGGGTAGACTGGCGGCGACCCCGTGGGTTGGGACTGGTGAATGTTGGTGTGGCCGTGAAGGGGCTCGACTGCGAAGATGACTGAGGAGCGCGAGACTCTGTATTGGGAGCTCTGCCCTCAAACTGGAGCTGGACTGTGTCGTTCCAATAGAAGTAGCTGCATAGCGCGTCCTTGGTGAAATCATTGTGTGCACACTGGAAAAATGTCGGTAAGGTAAGGTAGGCTAAAAGAAAAAGAAAAAGCATGAACGGACCGCCTGATAGTAGCGCCCCTCATTCTCTGTGTTGAACGTGCCAGTACAGCAACGAGGCCGTGTAAGATTGGCTTGATGGCAGCGGGGGCACAGGTCCTCACTCAGCGTGCCCGCCATGAAGTGCAAAAGTAACCCAGAAGAAAAAGGAACTTGGGTCTTGTTGGGCCATCGAGCTCAAGAGGTTGGTTTAGTGTGAAGCGATGAGGGTGGTACTGGAGGAAGATGCCGCAAGGTTAGGCATATCTATCCTTGACGCCATTATGAGATCCTTGTGACATAGCCGATGCCTTGAGGAAATCCCCTAAAGGAAGCCGCATATGAATCCTAGAATATATTCACTTCAGAGAAAGCTGCGAGGGAAATGCGAAGAGAAACACAGAAAGGAATTGATTCAACGATTTTATCTACAAAATGATTAGACATTATCTCTAGATGAAAGCATTGGAGAGAGGGTAGAAATGAGCTACATTAAGGGAATCCCTCAAGCAAGAGTCCTTAAGGCTTCTCTACGCGCAAACACTGGAGAGACCGTAGAATGGGCTACAGGACATGTGTTAAGGGATTCCCTCAAGCGAAACCCCTTAAGGTCTCCGGCCCTCCGGCGGACACTCCGCCGGACTCCACCATCATACCTATAACTTCATCGTTCTCGAAGTTGAGAATCATTTATGATTTGATGACCGGGCCAGCGGAGACGGCCGTTTTGCCGTTTTGAAAGACCTTCCTAATTTGATGCAACTGGACCGCGCCGGGCATAATACGACCGGATGACCCTGACAGAGCAGATCATCTGCGAAGGCTTTCACGGCTAGGATTCGCTGGGGCCCGTGAGACAGCTCGCTCAGCAGAGCCTCTTCACATAGATCACCTCGCGATCGCTTCAGCTAGGTCACCTCACCTCGTGATCGCTTCAGCTAGGTCACCTCACCTCGAAATTCTGCACCCAGGACAGTCCCACGACCTGCCAAAAGCAAGGGGCACCCGCCGGAAGATGCCGAGACACCGGCTAATAGGGTAGGTGGGTCCGGGACGTCTTGATTCACTTTTTGGAAAAGTTGCAGAATCATTCGAAAATGTGTTTGGAGACCTCAGAAAAAAACGCCTTTTTTATTCCATTATTTATATTTATATTTATCCTGGGCGTAATCCGGTGTAATCTCTCACCCAAAAGCCATTTAGTTTCAAAATTTTGGTCGCCCATGGAACTCAGTCATTGTCGAGGTACTAATACACAATTATTACAATATTTGTTTACATTTCATGGAGGTATTTCTGGACCCATCCGAGCTCGTAGACCTGGCATCATTCAAGCAAGTCAGTGTCCGTGGCCCATTCAAATCACCCCCAGTTGCAAGCCATTGGCACATCCTGCTGCAGGAGGATACATACGGCTCAAAGTTCCAAACCTCCTGGTGACCAACTTCAACTGTCCCCAAGTCAAACCCAAACATTCCACTGGTGGATGCATGAGCCTCTGAAAGTGGTATATTTATTCGTGTAAGGACATAAAATGTTTCATTTGTTTCCCGGATTTTCTGGAGCCAGACTCAGCCAGTTGCTTCCTCGTTTCAGAGGACGGAATCCGTGGGAAGCCATTTCCCGATTGGGCTCGGCTAATCTCGGCTAATAAGGTGGTAGGGTCTGGCCGCCTTTAATTCACTTTTTATACCTAGTGTATAGGGCTCCAGACCGTCCGTCGAGGGTGACGGGTTGACGGCCGGGCCGGGCCGGACGGGACCCGTCCGTCAGGGGTCTGACATTGAGCCGTCGACGGGCTACCCGTTGCCGTCCATCGACGGGTCGACGGGTCCCCATTAAACGTCATGCAATTGCCACTCAAATGTCAAGCAAATGGTAAGTATTTGCATCCCCTGAACACCTGCTATACCCCACCATGTAATCCACCCTTCATAACCTTCTCTTTCCTCCAAGTTTCTTCCTTCGAGGACGCACATCAATTCTTTCGGCATGGCCCGAATGGGATTGATCTTCAACATTTTCATTGAAAAGGTGAATGGAGGGCCTGTGGATAATCAAAATGTACGTCAGAGTAGTTAGAAGTGCTAAGAAACCCATAGGGACCATCAGAATCTCCTTAATACACACCCAATATACAATATGTGGAGCTTGGACCCGGCGACGGCCGTAACGGGTGCGACGGCCGGGACCCGGCCGTCAGAGAGTTCAGGTTCAGTTTTGACGGCCGTTTTCGTGACGGCCGTCCCCGTCTGACGGACGGCCCGGAGCCCTACTAGTGTAGCAGATTTTTCCTGTGGGTACCCCTTGGCCAAAAGCAAATAAGTGTAAACATTGCACGCGTCGCGCTGGATGAAACTCAACACTGCAGCCGCAGCCCCCGAAAGTCGTGAATCGGCATGCATATTCGTTGTTCGGATGATGGCGGAAGAAAAGCACACCGAGGGCGGCGTGAAGCCGATGATTAACATTTCATTTCCATAAGAGTGGCTCATGAACGCGCTCTAAATTTCACTCGGTACTGGGATACATTGTGTTGTGACGGACTAAATCGTCTGCGCCGGAGCAGTTCTGAGTATGTCGCTACATAATAAATAAGAGCGCCGTAGAATACCGAGTTGAGTCGGGAGAATCTCCGTGCTGATATTCTGGGATTTGTCTAAACTAGAGTGGCCGCGGACGGCTATTAGAAAGAGTGATGTTCCATATGAGGAGAGGAAATATGCATGGATAAAGGAGAGAATGGGTTGTGGATGTCGATGTTCAATGCAGCAATAAAATGAATGAATATGAATCCGCGGCTAGAACGCAGGCAAAACACCGCGCTGCCGCTGCGAGCCCTTCCCGTTGGTCGAGACATGCACATAGACCTCGGGGTCGTCCGTGTCCCGGCGCTCCGCCTCGCCACGCGCGCGGCCCCAACTGAGGCTCACGCTCCAGCGCCCGCTCCCGCCCCCGCTCATCGGCGGGAGCGGCGGCACCGGCGGCACCTCGTTCTGGATCTGCCCGTCCAGCTCGAGACACCGTCGCAGGCTGCGCACCGACCGGCTGCGCTCTAGCGCGCCCGGCCGCTCGTGCCGCGACGGGACGAGTATCCGCGCGAGCGTGATCTCGTCCTCGCCCTCGGACGACACCTCGCTCTCGCCCGAGTCGAACTCCGCCGCCTCGCGCCGCCGCGGGGGCGAGAGCAGCTGCGCGCTCGCGCCGGGGTCGCCGGCCGTGCCCCATCCGCCGAGGAAGCGGGAACGCGCGAGGTCGGCCGGGTCGGGGAGCTCAATCTGCCCGCGCAGCTCGAGGTCCGCTTCGCGCGCCTTGCCCTTCTCCCGCCGCACGGGCGACGACCCGCGGCTGCGGCACACGACGCGGCTCGCGCTCACCTGGCTCTCGCTGCGCCGCGCGCGCGTCGTGCTGAGGCGCGTCGTGAGAAGGGGGGGCGCGAGCGCGGTGTTGGCGTTCGTGCGGTCGCTCAGGCGGCCGCGCGTCTTCGCCGAGACACTGCGCCCCAGCTTCGTCGGGTTCGCGGGGGAACCGGAGATGGGGGGCAAAGGCGCGGCGAAGTACTCGCGCGCGCGCTTGACGTTGTCCATCCAGTTGGTCGGTATGCGCGCCGGGAGTGTGGGGCTGAGAAGGGACTCTTCCTCCGCGTCATCCGTGACGCGTGCATACGTCGGGGGGGTGCTCTGCGGACGGTCGTAGGAGGTCATGTGGCGGAGGTAGCTGGACGCGCGGGTGGGTGTGGGATGGTGCACAGGTGGCGGAGGAGGGGAGGAAGCACCACTTGCGCTTGTGCGAGAAGATGACGGGTGATGCTGGTAGTATCGGTTTGTAGGGCGGTCCGGCATGGGATGGTGGAGGGAAGGATGTTGGTTGAAAGCGGGTAGGGGTGGTACAATCGAGTCGACACGGTGGCGTTGCTGCATGTCGGCCGTACTGCGACGGGGTGACAGAGCATTGCTTTCCCCGGCGGTGTTGCTGCCACGGCGAACAGACGTCTGTTGGTTAGGGCTTCCAACCCGGGTGACGATGGTAGGTGCATTGCTGTGGCGGCGAGGTTGCTGGGACGTCGAATTGTGGGTGGCATGCGAGCCAGACGGTCGCGGGGTGCGATTCACCAAAGGCGACGTGGGTGGTGAATACATCGGCGCATAAACCTCGGGCTCTTCTTCGCGTTTGAGACTGGCAGACCGGCTCGGGACCAAGTTGGAGAGGAAGCCGACAAAAGAGGCGCCTATGGTCGGACTCTTGGTTTCATCCTGCGGCACGGACCGCTCGGTCTCGGGGGTAAATATACGTGTTTCCTTGTACCCCGCCTCGCGCAAAAGATCCTCAAGACGCTCGTAGGTCTTTGAAGTGCCGCGGCGGTGCAAAGGCACGCGTCCAATTGATTCTGGGTAGAGATTGCGGCCGCGTCCGAGGGGCCGAGACGGTGGAGTTGTGGGCTCCACGGACGACCCCGCCGAATTTGAATTGGAGGGCGACAAGGATGGCGAAGGAGAGTCTCGTGAGGGAGAGGGGGGAGTTGGGAGAATGCGATAGCTCGTCTGTGAAGATTTGTTATCACAAGTGGCCTTGCGCAGTCTGAGTGGCAAGTACCTTGTCTTGCAAAGTGCGTCGCGGGACAGCCATGACAGCAGCGACCTGCCCACTCTTTTGCTGGCAGACGCAGTAACCAAGTAGTTTGACCGAATCAATCCGGAACGAATAAAGCCTCGAGGTCGACACGTGCGAGTGGGAAATGTTGATATCACAGGCACCCGGCGATTGCCTTGCGACCCATCCACTTGTCCTGCTGAGGGTGCTTGTGGCTTGGAGGGAGCCTTGAAGATCCTAAAGTTCAGGGCGGCCGCGGCGAGAGGATTTCAGAAACTGCCAGTGGTGAGTGGTACGACCAAAGTTTATTACCTAGAAGTGTGAGTAAAATTTAGGATGTTCGTGAGTACCCGGATAGCAGAACCGGCGGAGAAGACTTACTTCAGTCGCTGGGAGGCTTGGGGAGTTTGAGACAAGGTAAAGGTGAAAGTTAAAAGTTTGCGGTCACGATCTTGGCACGTCCGGCAATGTCCGGATTGGCCCGACTATTCCGAGTGCTCCGAAATCTGAAACAACCAACACCGTCCGCAAAGCACTTGCCACTTGCATCCCAAATTTCTCAGGGCGTCCTATACGCCCTCAGTAACCATCGATTCTGTAACTCAACGTTGACGTGTGCACTGCATGTATCCCCTCTATTTTCGAGGACGGCCCGAAGGTCTCTCCAAAGTGTATGGATTTCGGACGAACGGAATATGCAGACCGGGATTCCCACCACGGGCACAAGTCCCGCATATGCTGCCCCCGCTCCCCGCATGCGGCATACGGCTTTAAATCCCCGGATCAGAATTCTCCTCGGAGTCCTTACAAATATTTCCAGCGACTTTGAACTTGGATATGAATTATATTCAGTCACGCGGTGACTGAGTGTCGCGTCGCCGGAAAATTCAGGAACTCGTATAACTCGACTCCGGCCTCCGTATTTGAACTGGAAGAATGCAAGCACCCTTCCAATCTCAAGGTTCATTTAATTTCCTCCCGCCCCGTTGCTTTCACCCTTAAATACTTGAATTTTAATCTTTCGTAAGGCTTCGTTCGAGTAGCATTACGCCCGCAGCCATCGTCCGATCTCCGCTCCGAGTCTCTTTAAAACGTTCTGGGCGGAGGAAACTCGTGTCAGCCATTAGAAACGGAAGATGACGAAAACCGAAACTCAATGTGTAGAGGCCGGTGACTGGGACTGGAGGGAACAATAATTGCAGGTGTGTCTACAAAATGGATTTCCGCCGCGTGCATGTTGCACAACCCGCCGCCGTCATGTCAGGACACTTAGTTTACAGCATCCCATCCAACATAACAAACGGATAACCGAAACCCTAGCCGAGGAGAGTAAATAAAAACACCCTCGAAGGCTTTAGATGGCTTACCTTCTGATCAAATTCACTCTACTTCCCGAGTCGCGAATCGCAACAACCGCGTGAACCTGAGCTTCCTCTCCTTCCGACTTCGACTCTGACTCCGGCTTGCTGGCGATATACTCTTCGACCGCGCTGCAAGCTCCGCGCAGTTCAGCGTGTGCCGCCCGCTGTAGAGCGCGTGGGTGGGGCTGTTGGTCGCGCGGAGTTTGGGGCGCACGATCTCGGCGGGGGCGAGGTGAGTTGGCTCAAGATTATGACTTCTGAGAACATGGTATGTGGTTTTTGAGGGTGAGTGGGTGGTGGTGTTTGGGTGTGGTTTCGTTGGTTGGCTGATTTTCTGGTCTGGAGAGGCGTGGGCTTTATACGCTGAGACGGTGCGATCAGAGTAAACACCGTCCGCGGAAGTATTTTGGGGCACCGGATAAGACTTAAGTTAAACAGGGAGGTGAGACCTTGGAGGAGAGACCTCGTACGGATTCGTTGTGTGTCCTGTTTTTGGTTGGAAAAACAAACTGCTACTTGATTCTCAAGAAAATATTTGCCGGGGGGTTGAGTAGACCGGGAAGTTCACGGTTCCGAGACAGATCTAGAGTCCCGATGCGCCTCGGCTCGAAAATGTCTCGCTTTCGAGGAAGAGAGCCAGCATTGAAAAGGTTGAAGGCAGCTAGACGAGAGAAGAAGAGGAAAAGGTAAAGCGAATTCGACGGGAATACAAGAAACCAAAATCGAGCATAGATGCGGCCCCGCCGGAGGGATCCCTGTAGTCCAATTTTAGCCGGTCAAAGCGTACGATATCCTCCTAATCCGGCGCCGGCCCGCGATCATCGTAACGGGCCGCCGGCCCGGTTTCATTCTTATCTTCCTGCGATCTTCCTCAGTTCCTGCTTAAAATCTAGCTGGAGTACTGAGGAATTCATAGCACAATGTCGAAACCCATCCAATCGCATACCCCGTATGCTCTCGCCAACCTCCCGCAGAAGGATGCCCTGACCGCGAAATTTGTCGGAAAGCCTCTGGAGTCGCTGCGCACACCTGCGATGGTGATCGACCGGTCTCTCTTCCAGAAGAATTGCGTCAAGATGCTGCAGAATGCGACCGAATGGGGGGCAACGCTCAGATCGCACCTCAAGACGCACAAAGTAGGGCAATCGCGTCGGGATCGGCGTTGTTGCTGAAATGGAACAGACAGTCGAAGGAACGCGGCTGCAGCTTTCCGAGGGCGAATACAAAACGCATGCAGTGGTTGTGTCGACTCTCATGGAGGCCTGGGAGGTAGTTCAGGGCGGCCTGGTCAAAGATGGAACCGTGAAAGATGTACGCTTCTCGTCTCCCGTCCGTCTAAATTCAACTCACGGTTTCCCAAGATCCTGTATGGCCTCCCTGTGGCTATAAACAAGGTCGCAGATCTCTCAGATCTTTGGGACGAGGTTCTCAAAGATGGAGCGGTGGTGCGGCTGATGGTGGATAACCCCGAGCAGATTCGGTTCATCGAAGAATTCGAACAGGCGCGAGAGTCTCCAAGAAAATGGTCTGTATTCGTGAAGATAGACGGCGGGCAACGGTACGAAGCTCTCTTTAGGTCTCCCTGCTCCACTAAAATTACAAAGACGCGCGGGAATGACGACAGCTTCACAACAATTTGTACCGTTCTTGAAATCCCTGTTCGACTCGCCTGCCATTTCTGTATATGGGTTTTACATTCACGCCGGCAACGCATATGCCTCCACCAGCTCGTCCGAGGCTGAGTCTTTCCTCTCATCGGAGGTGCACGCAGTAAACGAGGCGGCAGGCATTGCCCTCCCGATCCTCTCCTCCTCCTCAAATGCGACTGCACACAACCAACCCTTCGTCCTCTCTGTCGGATCGACTCCCACCGCTCACGCGGCGACCGCAGAGTCCCGCGCCGCCCTGTCCACTCTGCTTCACGGCAAACTCGAGCTCCACGCAGGTGCGTCGCGCTCAAATATTTCCCAAGAATATCAACGAGCCCTCTCCAGGAAACTACCCCATGCTCGATCTGCAACAAAAGCACACGTCGCTCGTCTCCTCCGACCGCATTGCGCAGAAGGTGCTCGCGAGCGTGATCTCGTACTACCCGGCCCGTGGTGCGAACGGCGCAGACGAGGCCATGTGCGACGCGGGGTGCATCGCCATGAGCAAGGACACTGGTCCGAGCGGCGGTTACGGCGATGTCATTGGGAAGCCGTGGAAGCTGACGCGGATGTCGCAGGAGCACGGTATCCTGACGCCGACGATTGGGGACGCGAAACTGCAGCTGGGAGAGACAGTGGAGATCGTGGGCCAGCATGCATGTTTGATAGCTGCCGCATACCCGTGGTATTATATCGTGGACGACGGAGGGCGGACGGTCGTCGATGTATGGGTTCCGTGGAAGGGATGGTGATCAGCGTCAACAGTTGAGAGAATGAATTCTGTACTATCACCGACTGGGTATCGAGCCAAACTAGGTTCCGAGCCACTTGGATAATATAGCCTTCCCGGCTGCCGCAGGCGTGCATTTGGAGGACCCCGGCTAATAGGTGAGGAACCCAGACCCCAAACCTGACGAATTTGGGTCATTTTGGGCCGTTTTGCCAGTGCCAAAACCTGACGAAAAGGGCCAAAATTGACATTTTGCCTGATCCCGAAACCTGACGAAAGGCCCCTGGCCTGGGGAACCCGGATCCCAAACCTGATGTGGATGCCTTGCTGAGTGGTTGAGTGTAGAACTTTCTGAGTCGTAATTTTGTTTTCGTTTTCGGAACTGTACTGCGCAGTTTCGATCCCTGTTGGCTACGTTTGTTTTTTGTATGCTACGTATATTAGCTATTCCTCTTTCTTATCACGTTCCGGACGTAACAAAAATCAAATCGCCGAGCGCGGACGAGGTCTCAAACTTTTTTTGTCCTGAAATTTTAGAATGCTTCCATATTCTATCATTGTACAGTATGATTGCAGCCATCACTTCATGACAAGCCACTTCCAGGTTTCAAACAAAGCACTATCGTATCTTGCTACCCTTCACTTTTCTTTGCCGACTTGCATCTAACCCCAGTGTCACTGCTACCGGCCTCGAGCTTACGGTGGATGACGTGGTTCTATTCAGGGAATTAGCTCTCCAGAAGTGTCTTTTCCCATTTTCCCGCCGAATTTGAGCCGTTTTGACGGTTTCCTGATGATTTTGGGCATTTTTTAACCCTGTTCCACATTTCCTGATGAAAATTCGAAAATTTGCCCTTGCCAGTGCCAAACCTGACGAAAATGCCCAAAAAGCCCCAAAAAAAACCTGACTTTTTTCCAGTTTGGAAATCTGGGTTCCTCACCTATTAGCCGGGGTCCTGCATTTGGTAGTTGTGGGATGAAGTATGATGTACTGGGGATGATGTACATCAAATTTCCCGCCGGGGTGATGCGTTGATCATAAAGCTGTGCCCGATTTTGTTCCGGGGGTACGTGGGAATTCCGGATTTCTTATCTCCGAACGGATGCCGCCTTCTTCTTCCGCCCATTCCTCGACCATTTCTCCACTAAATCACAAGTTTGTGGACTCATTTTGTTGCCGTTACCCGATACAATGTCCTCGATGGCTAACGGATCCAATAATAACTCGAAGACGCTTGCTATACGGGGCAAGAACCAGTGGTTCTCATTTTCGACAGCTCCGGAAGAACTACGCTATGGCGATTCACTGAAGATTCGAGGGACTCTCGGGTTTGACTTATATGTTCAATGTATGTACTAAAACAGACTTCAGCTCTCATTTGGCCATCTACCGCGCCCGTTAACGTCATCTGTGACCTACTTGCCCGAACGACCCATTTTCATTGTCGCAGATACCCAGATTTTATTCGCGGGGTTACCAGCAAGCGAAGACCATTCTGTATGTTCAAATACATGCAAATTCTTCCTATCTAACTGTCTGAAGTGCACTTTGGACCAATATCACCCCCTCCGCTTTATAGCGCAGTTGATGTGGTTAATACCCCAATATCGCGTGCCATGCCCTGCCACTGGTACCTCTAATTGAAACCCTTGTATACCTCATATGTGTGTCTCAAATGTATAGAACAATGGATTAGAATCCCTTGAGTGTTTTTAAGTTCACCTGAGCCCCGAGTACGTGTGGGAAATGATAATTTGGTGGGGTGGCTCGATACCCCGTTTTTGGCCCATTTTGGGGCAGCGTGAAAAATAAATTTAGCAGGGTCAGCAACGAGGTCTAAAATTACCAAAAAATATCCCAATCGACTCTTAGGATGTCTGTCCTTACTTTAGGGTACATACCCCGCCCTTTACTGTTCATTATCAGGGGTCCAGAGCTCAAAAGTGCCAAGGTGGCTCGTTTCCCAGTCACTGATAGTACCCAAGACAACATTGACCTTCCGAGCTCTGTGTTGAAGTTTCATGAGCTGATATTGGAAGGAAAAATGTTTCTAAATCCTTCCTCCCTATATTCGAGCGAATAAAATCCGCGCCATCGCGTCCGTGGCGTATCTCTCTGGAAACAAAGCCTGTGTGTATGAAGCCCTCTAGCTCTATCAAAGAGCTTCTAAGAATGGCCACCTTTAAAGGCGTGGACGAGGATACAGTATACCAACTTCAACTTTCCGGGCGTAACGACGGCGTTGGTTCGCCGCAATCCACAGTTAGCTCCGAAACCATTCCAACGGCTGTTTTCGGAGAATTCGGCCCAAAGCGGGAGATTTGCAGAGAATTTTGAGCGACAAGAAAGAGTAATAAAATAGAGTCAAAAGGATGGTTGAAAACCCAGTGGCTGTGCCCCTGGAAATCAACTTTGTAGCTCTTTGTAGTCACGTTTCAACCGGCGACTTGAACTCAACCGTCATCCACTCTTAACGCCTCCGTCAAGTACTGCTGTCGCAAATGGACGACACCTTCGAACTATATGATTTGCGTGTCGAGGTCATCTGTCCTCCTGGCCAGCGCATACTATGTGGCGCGAAAGAAGGAGACCATTTTACGCTGGAGGGGGAAATGCTGCATCTACCTCCCGGTCAAGGCTTCTCGATATACTCTCTTGGTACAGTCCTCCACCAATTACCACCTCTGCATATTGCTGAGAATTCGCTGGACGTAAGGCGCGGTTCTCCCTTTGCTGGCCGCAAAGCAACGGCCGTCGCATGCGAATGACTGGATGTCCACCGATGCAGATATTGCCTGCCCAGATCCAAATTGCAAATCGCTGCTGAGAATCACCAGGAAGGGTACGCGGACCTTCAGTCATGGGGAGGTTACTGTTGTGCCACTCACTAGTGCGCGGGAAAGCTCTGGTAAGATTGATGTTCAAATTCTTTTTGCACAGCGAACATGACCATTTTCAAGCGTAAAGGCGGCACGGGAACGGAAGAAAACTAATACGTACGAGACCCAGGTATTTCCACCTCTCGCATTAGTTCCGCTCGTTGAAATTGCGTTTACGTAGAACACGAGAATGCTTCAATTGTACAATGTTGAAATACAGATACAAGTGTCAGAAGGACCCCAGATCGAAGGCATGGCTTTTCCAACCGCCCCTCTGTCTCTCCAACCTCTCCCTGTCGAGTTTCCTTTCCTCCGCGCGTTCAATGTTTTCCCTAATTCGAACAGACTCATCCTCAACGGCTTCCACGACCTCCCGGGTTTTCCCCACCGAGTGATGCACGGTCTGCCGTACCTCGTCTGCCACGTCCTGCACAATATCGCCGGCACTGACCTCGTCCGCACCATACGGACCACCCTTGTGAGGAAACAATTGGGGCCCTCCGCCAACGGCCAGAACAGTCTGTTCCGGGGCAGCCGACGAATTCGGATCGTCCGGCAGCGTTGTCGTGGTGTGAATGATTCCCTTGAGGGTTGGTTCGGTGTGCGCCTCGACGGTTGAATCCGACCCGCGCTTTTCCAAGAACGCCGGGGCCGTCAGTAGCGTTGCGGTCCAATAATCCTCCACAGAAGGAGCACCTTCGGGCTCCCCTTTCCTGGCGCTGATTCGGGCCGCCTCCTCGACAATCGCAGACACCAACTTATCCGCCCACTCAACCACACTGCGTATCTGTTGCTCCACGACGATCTTCAAAATCAGGCGAACAACCGGCGCAGCGAGCGGCTGGAGGAGAACATTATTCAGGATCCAATGCTTGCTGTCGTTGATCCTGAACGCGAGGCCGGGGACCACTACATTGACGTCGGCCAACCGAAACAAAGGCGCGCCCGGGGTGTCCCGTTCCTGCTGCGTCGTCTCGAGCTCGACATCGACGGTAAGTCCTTGCCCCACGGCGTCGGGCCGCCCGACATCGACGTTGAGCACGCCTTCGTCGGAGTACTGTACGAGGCCCTTATACTTGACGTAGTAGCCGATTCCGTGCGCAGCGAAACGCATCCCGTCGATATGGACGCGCGTTCTGCTGGACGTCTCCGGCGATGCGTCGGCGGCCATGTCGAGTTTGAGTTCGCTCCAGTTCTGCACGAGTATGTGGTCGGGCGCGAGCGACGCGCTCGTGGATGCGGACGTCAGCAGGAGGGCGTCCACGGCAACGTCGAACGTGCTATTCTGGAATTCAACCCGCGGCATTGGGAGGGAGTGCACGGATTTAAGGACGCGGGGAACCAACCATCCGAGCGCGTCCTTGAGCAGTTCGTCCCGCAATTTCCGTTGTGTGCTGACGCCGGAGGACACCGCGTCCTGCAACAACCCGCGCAGCGCAGACAGCACGCTGTGGAGGGACTGTACGAACCTCTGCGTCGCAGCGTCCGATTCCAGCGCCTGAACAAACGACTGCGCTTCCGCCACGAGGAGCCGCGCGTCGTGCGCCCATTGGGCGTTCGCCTCGGACGCGAGGAGGAGGCGGCCGGCATCGTACAATTCTCCGGCAGTGCGCGCGCCCAAGCGCGAGGCCGCAAACTGCGGCTCCGCGAGCGCACGCTCCAACCAACGGCCGAGGTCTACGAAATATCTTTTGACCTCCGCACCTGTCTCGTTCGGCGAGTCGAAGACGTCGCCGACGGTGGCTTTGAACGTGCGAAGCAGCGGGTCGAGGGAGCGGCCCGAAGCCAAGCGCTCGAGCAAGGTCTTAAAGTCGACGAGGGCCTCGTGAAATGAGGCGGAGACGTCTACCTGGGCGTCTATCGTGACGGGCTGTTCTGCAGATTCCGCGACAGAACCGATCCTTTCTGAATATTTCCGAAGGAGAGCAAGAATGGTGTGTATGGCGGCTGGGTTCTTCTGCGCTTGGATTGTAATCTGAAAGGAAGAAATGAACAAATGCATGGTTGAACTTTATACGAAGCGAACCTCCTGCACTCTCCCGACGACCAGATCACGGACTCGGTCCGACGATTCGTCGCCCAGTGTGCCAAGATTACGATGCGCGTTGCCTACAGAGTGTTGCAGTCCCGAATAGGATTCCTCCGCCTTTCCTTTCAGGCCGTCGGCAGTTAAATTGTCCAGTTCAGCAGCATTGGCGACATCGACCGCCGCGGCCTGCACTTGAGAGGCTACCTCGCCAATTTCAGACGCGGCCTCAGCTACTATTTCGCGCGTGGTCGCGAGTATATCAGACATAAGCATTCGAAATGCGGAGGAAGTTATTGCGAGCTGAGCCAGCGTCTTTAATGATTGCAAGAATTCATCTGTGTCTGCCGAGATTTCATGGGAGGATTCTGTACCTGAATTTTAGATAGCTTTCAGAACGACCACTATCACTTGGCCCTTACCTAGACAGGCTGGTTCGCCGTCGACCAAAAGTTCCCCGCTGACCTTCATGGACTTGCCGGGAAGCGTGCTTTGAAAGAGTAGCTCCTGTAGCTTGTTATCGTCTGCAAAGATACTAAAGTGAAAGTCCAGTAAACAACCTCAACACGTACAGTTTTTTTCCAGGCCGATGCGGAGCACAGAGTCGATCAACTCTCTAACTTCAAGGACCAAGGTGAGTCCCTGCCGGCTCAATGGACCGCTATGCGTGGGAAGTGCATTCCCCGGATCGCGCAGGAATTCAGATCGAAGCGCATGCTGAAAAAGTGCCGAAACCTGGTCTTGTGAAGGGATTTTGCCAGAGTTGACCGCACCGATGATATCCGCGAGTTTTTCGAAGGAAGAGTGCGGCGGTTGTTCTGTGGGTCGGGATTTGGTAAGTAAAGGGTCCCGCTCCGGCGACTTGTCCCGCCTGCAACATGACCAGAATCCGCCCATGGTGGTTGCTCCAAGAAAGTTGAACTGAGTGACGTCATCGAAGTTCTAACGGAAACGGCCAGAGATAATACTTGGAGGATACGGAGGTTAAATATTTAAATCTAAGAAATACAAAGCCATGTAGAAGAAGTTCATGAATTAGTCAAGATATTTTTTCCCTTACTGGAAAGGGTCAATCGTTTGCGTCGCAGCCGGGGGAGCTTGATCCGGGCTGGGATGGAAAGAATACGACCGCGTAGAAGGAGTATTATCGCGAGAAGTACAAGGAGAGGTTTCTTAGGTATCGGTGCTCTCGAAAGGCCAGGCATTCTCCGCCAACATCCAAGCACTCGGTGCTCCTTGTAATCCAAAACGACCGTAATTCCCAGAGATTTCCAGGTCCAGTACTGTCCGTGATTCTATATTAGCCTGGATGGCCTTGAGAGAAATAAAGTCAGGTTTGCAGTCCGAGCGGTGGATCCAGATTCCAGGCAGGCTTGAGAGGCTGACAATTCCGGAGAAGCTTGTGATTTCGAGCGATCGCGAGGGAAAAACATGTGAAAACACCGGCAGTTGTTGGCGCCCGTACTCCATCTTGTGTTGAACCTTTGCTGGAACCTTGCTGCAGCACAAATCTTGCTTCCGAAGAATCAATCGTCTCAGATCCAGTTTGTGTTCAAGACCTCAAAATTTCTGTCAAGTTTCAAGAGTTTCTTCGAACCGAACTTTGGCTCTGGCAATAGGGATCTTCAAAGCTCAGATTTCGAGCTCATTTCGCACTCATTTCAGTTTCATTCCATTTTCCATTTCACCACGAGCGTGACCGGAAAGCTCCGAAATGAGCGAAATAGCCATCAGGATCAGAGTTAAATCTCATTTCAGAACGCTGATGGTTGCCCATCATCAGTCGGCTATCGCGCTCGATACCTCCCGCACCCTCCCGCTCATTGAGCTCGACAACGAGGTCAATTATTCATCTTCCTGGACCACTCCAAGCCTCTGATCCTTTCTCATTAACAGTTACTCAGATTGATCTTTCAACCTCCTCAGCTAGATTTCTGAAAGGATGTCAATTCGAAGCGGCGGCAATGGGGCGGCGCGGTCGAGGCGGGACGGCGGGATCCATCAGGATGGTGTGCGGGATTGATGGAGGAGAGCTGAGCGAAATCTAAGCGAAATTGACTACAGTTGTCACATCAGGTCACGAAAATATACGGCCAACCTGGCAACGAAATGAAACCGAAATGAACGTGAAATGAGCTCGAAATCTGAGCTTTGAAGATCCCTATTGCCAGAGCCAAAGTTCGGTTCGAAAAAACTCTTGAAACTTGACAGAAATTTTGAGGTCTTGAACACAAACTGGATCTGAGACGATTGATTCTTCGGAAGCAAGATTTGTGCTGCAGCAAGGTTCCAGCAAAGGTTCAACACAAGATGGAGTACGGGCGCCAACAACTGCCGGTGTTTTCACATGTTTTTCCCTCGCGATCGCTCGAAATCACAAGCTTCTCCGGAATTGTCAGCCTCTCAAGCCTGCCTGGAATCTGGATCCACCGCTCGGACTGCAAACCTGACTTTATTTCTCTCAAGGCCATCCAGGCTAATATAGAATCACGGACAGTACTGGACCTGGAAATCTCTGGGAATTACGGTCGTTTTGGATTACAAGGAGCACCGAGTGCTTGGATGTTGGCGGAGAATGCCTGGCCTTTCGAGAGCACCGATACCTAAGAAACCTCTCCTTGTACTTCTCGCGATAATACTCCTTCTACGCGGTCGTATTCTTTCCATCCCAGCCCGGATCAAGCTCCCCCGGCTGCGACGCAAACGATTGACCCCAGAGGAGCTTCTAGAAGCCCTTCAGCAGGTCTATGTGGTGGAGGACGGCGTCAAGACTCTACTTGTGCCGTATCGCGACAGACTATCCAAGGTTAGTTCCGGGCCTTGTACATGATCCATTTCTAATCTCACTGTCAATAGGCCCCCGTGTACCCCACCCCCCCAGAGAAATTCGCCTCCGATGTTGAACACTTCCCCCCAATTCCGGCGACCGCCAAACCCAACATCGACGCAGTATTCTTGCGGCAGCTCAAAGCTATATTATTCCGCATCGCGTTTCCTTCATGGCGGTCGAAGGAGACGTTGATTGTGGTCTTGCACTCTTTCTTTCTGGTGATGCGGACGGTGCTGAGCATTGCGGTTGCAAGGTGCGAATAGCATACTCTCCTCGAGCAACGACTGAACCTTGGTCAGGCTGGATGGGCGTATCGTCAGAGACTTGGTGCGTTACGATGGGAAAAGGCTCACCGTCCATTAACACGGCCCTAGGTTCGAGCAGATGGAAAGGGATTTCTCAAAGGCCTCGGCCTCTGGTACCTCCTCGCCATCCCAAGCACTTACACGAACTCGATGGTAAAGGGGAGTCCGTGAAATCGTACGCCCGCGCTCATGTTCTTGTCTAGATTCGACACCTCCAGTCGAAGCTATCCCTGCGACTGCGCACACGCCTTACGCGCTACACGCACGACCTGTACCTTTCGACCGCGCCCGACCTCCGGTATTACCGCACAGGGCTCGAGGGCGTCGACCAGTACATCACCGCGGATGTCGAATCCTGGTCGCAGGCGCTGGCGGGACTATAGTGAGCTCATTTTCCTCTGTGCTTCGCTCCGTTCGTGACGCGTCGCAGCGGGAACATCCTGAAGCCATCGCTCGACCTGATTCTCTTCACGAGCCAGCTGTCCAAGTCGCTCGGCGTCCGCGGCACTCTGCTGCTGTTCTGCAACTACTACGCGACCGTGGCGATTCTGCGCGCGGTCACGCCTGCATTTGGGCGGCTCGCCGCCGTCGAAGCGCGGCTCGAGGGCGAGTATCGTGCCGGCATGGGCCGCATTGGCCGAGAGGGCGAGGAGATCGCGTCAGTCGTGGATCTCCGGTGCCCCTTCATCTCGGACTAACTCTTGTGCAGGTTTTACGACGGCGGCGCGAGAGAGCGCGACATTCTGAGCAACGCGTATCTGCGGCTCATCAAGCACGTCAATTCGATCTACAAGGTCCGGTAACCCAGTTTGTACTTGCCGGCGTGGCTCATCCTTCTGTAGATCCGGATCGCATACGAGTGGACAGAAGACTATGTCATTAAGTACTTGTGGTCCGCAGCAGGCTACGGCCTCATCGCTGTTCCCCTATTATTCACCCGCAAACGGCGGTCGGTCGCCGTGCAGGCCGGAGACTCTGACCCAACGTCCGGAGAGCGACCGGACGACGCTGTTGCCGGGCGTACTGAGAGTGCGTGCCTCTCCATCTGCGATCTTCCATTCCTTATCTGCCCCTAGCATATATCTCGAACCGCCGGCTCTTGATCTCGCTAGCCGATGCCGGCGGAAGATTGATGTAAGTCCCCCTCCATGCCCGTTCTTCATTCAGGCGCTCACTCCAAGTCAGGTACGCGTACAAGGATCTCCTGGAGCTGGCAGGTGACGCATCTCCGATCCTCCTCACCAAACATTCCTCATTCATTGCACGTCAGGTCTCACCACGCGGATCTACACCCTCATCTCGACCCTGCACAACCTCCCGCGGTTGCCGTCCGCCGAGGCCGATGTCGACACAGTCAGCCTCGCCAACGTCACCGTGGCCATCCCGGCCGTTGTCGCACCGCCCGAGATCGAGGTCGACGATGCGCTGGGCCTGGAGCTGCAGCCCCAGCTCGCGGCGCCGCTCGTCAAGGACCTGTCGCTCGTCTTGAAGGACGGCGAGCATTTGATGATCACCGGCAGCAACGGCGTAGGGAAGACCGCCGTGGCGCGCGTGCTCGCCGGGTTGTGGGCCCCGCAAGGCCCCGACGCGCGCGTGCAGCGCCCGCGGGATGCCCCGGGGCGCCTCAGTGTGTTCGTTGTGCCGCAGCGCGCGTACATGGTCACCGGGAGCCTACTCGACCAGGTGATATACCCGCACTCGTACCCGGAGTTCTTGAAGTCGGGCAAGACGAAGGCGGATCTGATGGAGATCCTGGAGATGGTGTTCCTTGCGTATCTCCCGGAGCGCGAGGGCGGGTGGACGACGCGGAAGGAGTGGCGGGACGTGCTCAGTGGCGGAGAGAAGCAGCGGGTATGGCTACCTCGGTGATTTCTTTTGTCGTGGCTCACCAACCTGCATCTAGATGGGAATGGCGCGCGTGTTGTACCACCGCCCGAAGTTCGCCATCTTGGATGGTACGGCGCTTACTTTACATGCGACCTCGTCTAACGAACCTCCCCAGAATGCACGAGCGCGGTGTCGAGCGACGTCGAGGGGCGGATGTACGAGAACGCCAAGATGCTCGACATAACGCTGATAACGATATCGTTGCGGCCGTCGCTCGTCAAGTACCACACGCTTCTCCTGACGCTGACGGGCGATGGGTCTGCGCGGTGGACGCTGACGCGGGTGGGCACGGCGGAGGAGCGCATGGGGGTCGATCGGGAGATACTCACTTTAGAGAATAAGCTAGCGGAGCAGCCCGCTTGGGAACAGCGGCTCAAGGAGCTGGATGCTCTTCTCTCGGTGCAAGAATCGGCTTGATGTGTGCATTTACAACATAGCATGTATGTACTCTTTAATATTTGCCATGTTTAGAACCAAACTTAATGGCGCTTGTCTCCGCCCATCTTGAAGCGTTCGTAAAATCTCGTCGTCACGGCCTTGTGCGACCCGAGAGCCGTGGTTTTGATTCGGCAGAGCTCTACGGGTTTTATTCAGTTTGAGAAGGTCGCAATTTCAATGTCACACACCTCCGAGTGCCATGTCCCAGGGAAAGCGGGACCAACCTTTCCGGCCGTGTCCCTTGTACTTCTCGTGATCGTACAAGTACGCGTATGAAGCGCGTAAGCGCGCTATCAGGGCGGGATCGAAAACGGTCTGCAGGTCTTGCGGGGATGGGAACGCAGCGAAATCGCGAGACAGCGCCCGAAGCGTGTCCTGGCGGATCTCGATCCTGCGTTCTGTGAAGGCATTCTTCCTGTCCTTGTCCTTGGGCGTGATGCCCTTGATCTCTTGGGAGTGTCGCTCGTACATGTGTTGGACGTGCCGTTCGATGGTGGACAGATCTTTGTGGGGCTCCGGGTTCTTGGCCATGACTTTCTTGGCAAAGTCTTTAAAATCATTCCAGGGCTTGGTCAAGTCCAGATCGAGAACCTGCGGAGAATTCTCGAAAGGGAGAAAGAGTTGTTCGGCATCTGCCAGCCAATTGTTTTCCTGGCGAAGCGCGGCACGGTTTAGGACGTCCATTATGAATGGACGAGAAAGCATGGGATTCCCAGGGTCGACCTTCCGTTGCAAAAACACCACGTTCGTGCGGTCGGCCAGACCAGCCTTGGCCTCCTTCTCGCGGTTCTTCCATGCGGGGCCGCGAGCGTGGTGGTACGTCCTTTGGTCTGCGTTGCGTGTCTGAAGCCTGATAGCGTAGCCGGTTTTGGCCGAATCGAGAATCTTGCAAAACCTAGAGATTTCAAGTCAGGGCAAACTTCAACCACAGTAACGCTACTCACTGATATGCCAATTTCACAGTCCGGGGATTGGCATATCCCTTAGTGACGATGGCATTGTCGTGATATGACGAGTACTGCCCAACGACAGAGGCATCACGGAGTGATGCCAGCAAATATTTTTGGAGTTCCGCCGCCTTGGCCTCGGGTGATTTCCCTGCGTTGACTGCAATGAATTCGGCGACAGTGGTCTCGTCGCGGGTAAAACACGAGTTGATTCCCGCTGGTTCGATTGAGTGCTTTTCATCTGCGTTCGAGAAGGCGTCCACGATTTTCGTGTCCCATATGACGATTGCGGTATCGCCGTCGTAATCACCTGGTTCAAAAGTAAAAAAATGCTCACAGAAATACAGTATTGATTGCTTACCCCCAGCTAGGAAGTCGAGCAAACGCCGGTTCCCCTTGACGGAGCAGACAATAACATCGACCAAATCGTGCAGTGCTGGATGCTTGACTGCCTTGAGCTATAGGAAATTGACTAAGAAGCTAATGATTAAACAGCCGTGTTTACCTTGCGCACGTCTGTCGGAACTTTGCAGGGGTTCCTCGTCATCTTTCAGGACTTCAACCGAGGCCCAACCAGGTATAATGAAGCTTACCAAGATGTCGCCGACCACGATGTCGGTTTCTATTCCACCTTTAACCCGGAATTCGCGCCGCGAGCTCTTGAAATGGATCTGGTCTTCTTCCAATGCGTCCCAAAAGTCTGTTGAAGGTAAGGACGGAAAGTAATTGGTGAGCATAAAATCATACCGGGGACGACGAAGGCACTGGCACTTTCTGCAACTTCGTACTTGAAGTGCTGGGCTCGGTATTTGATTTTTGTCTTAACCACCTGCTTAAGCTTTTCACGGAGCACTGGGAGTGCTTGAGGTGTGAATCCCGCGTCTAAGAGACACATCGCTGTCTCTGCTAGCGAACTTGGGCTGCCCGAAATATAATCAGGCCACCACGCGGTAGACCGCTCATGGATGGCCTTGTCGAACGTCTCAGGTTCCTCCTCGTCATCTTCCTGCGCTGTGTCGGTGAAACGGTCGCCGAAACCGCGAACACGGGCTTCGCCCCCGGCCTCACGAACACGTCGCGCAAAGTAAACCCCTTCGCTCTTCTCAACAGCACTCCAAAGCTGGAACATGTGTTCCGGTTTGTCCCGTCCACCCTCCGGCCCCTCCCGCGCCCAAAAAAGCAACTCGTCCACGCCCTCCGCGAGGTAAACATCCTGCATCCCTTCAAAAACCTCGGCCGGGACGCCGTTGTGCTCGAGGTTTATGATCACCTCGGGGGAGATGCGGGCGGGCGTCCTGGTTCGGGAGAAGCGCAAAATGTCGATGGTTGAATTTGCGGGATGGGCCTTTGCCTCCTTGCTATAGACGATTTTGATTTGAGAGGGTTTTCTGAATTCAACCCGGGGTGTCGGATCGTCGGACAATTCTGGAGACATGAGCAGCATTCCCTTAGAAGAAAGATTAGGACATGTTTTCTGTAGGAACCAACCGCTCAACCTTTCGCCCACCATGACGAATTTGCACGGCGCAAGGCGTCGATTCCAGCTTGAAATCCCGTCGCAGTTTCAAGCTGAATGCTTGATTCGAAATTCCGCAACCATCCGTCATATTACTTTGAGCGGGTGACGCTGGTTGAACGTTGAAGATTAGCACTGAAGTGACAGACGTCTAATGGAAATTGCTCACAAATGTCGTCAATTTCCTTGACATCCGCGGGACTGAGAACGGGTCCCGGCACGGAGTTTGAGAGACCCAAGGCGAACCGGGACGCCCACTTACAGACCAACTGGACACCATTAGTCATTGTGATTCAAATGGAATTCCTGATACAAACTTGGTTCGCGTTGAGGTCGAGAGGATTGAATTCATTGAGGAACTCGAAGAGCGTAAGCCCATGTGCCGAGGCGACCGTTTGAACCACGCCGTTTACGCAACGCTCCCGGGTTCTGAAGAGGAAAACCGCCCCGTCCTTCGCGTAGAACGAGCGAAAAACACGATCGAAGATGACGAAGGGTTTTTGGAAAAAGTCCTTCAAACCTTCTGCATTGGAGTGAAGAATTTTAGAGGGGACTTTGAGGCGTAGAAAGGAAGAGGAGCCAAAACGACGCGCCAGACGACACGAGGAGGCCAGCGTGGAACGGTCGAGGACCACCTTGACCGATTCGAGTCGTCTACTCTTGTCTGGGATCTGGGCATCGATCGTTCCGGTGAAGGAGACTTTGCCGCCGTATCCTTGCAGATATTCGGGGCAGTTGCCGAGCCCGGCGTTAGGATTGGCACTGAGCGCCGCTTCCTCCAAGTCGAGCTCCGCCCACGGACACTGAATCATAATAAAATCGTCGATTAAGTCAGAAACGAGTGCGGGCGACCCACCTGCGATTTGCGTTCAGCATCGAACGCCGCATCGATGCTGATTTCGCGGGCCTTTTCCTTCAGGAGAGTTTCGATGGTTTTGGGCACAGCGTCGGTATTGGCCCCTGTCAATTTTTTGAGGTCATCCAGACACACGCCGTCGAGGCGTCCCAGGCTAACGAGCCTCGCCATTTCCCAGATAACGCCTCTGGAAATCCCGGAGATAGCATGAAAAGCGTCTTGGCCACTCGGATCCTGGAAGCCGGCCTGGAAAAGATTAACGACGCGTCGTAACCACATAGGAAGTTCGTACAATCACAAAGGGTTCGGTCCCTTGGACATGTCGTGCAGTCGTCGTAACCAAACGAAATTTGGCGACCTCATACTTCAGTTTCTTGACTGGAGGGTCCCCGAAGCTCTCGGTCTCTAATTTTCGCTTGAGAGAATGCGTGGCTACTGTGAACCAGACGCGTCAATATTCACTCTAATGTTTATAAACAGTGAGAACGCTTGCCCTTAGGAGGTTCGGGACTAGATTTCGAGACAGGACTCGACGGGACCAAGGTCTGTGAACTATCGAAGTCAAAGGAGCTCCAACGCTCCGCGTCGGAGTCTTCCTCGTCCTGGGGAATTTATCGAACGATGAGACGCGTCCAGAAAGTGATTTAGCCCACATCGTTAAAAACCTCAGTACGACCCATCGTATTTGCCTGGTTCTGTGGAGTGAGTCGGGAGGTTGAAGTTGAAAAAGAAAGGGGGTGGTTGTAATCGAAGAGACTCCCTAACAGAGATCGCCAACAATTGAACACGCGTTCCCCCCAGGTTCAATCGATCTTGATCTATTGGCTGATCATTCAAACTCTATAGAATGTGCCGCAATTGAGTTGTTTTTGGGAACACCGTTTGAGTTTGCAAAGAAGCAACATAACCGTGTGAACCACGTTTCGGTCTGAAAACGTACAACAGGTCGGAACAAGCTTAATCGAGCCAAAATTCCATGGTCGTTGGACGAGCCTCGTGCAACGACCATGGAGTATTCGACACGAGCCGGACCAGAGTTCAACGTGATTGGCAGTGTTTGGTTCTGACGACGACGTCCTCTCACGTTTTCCACAGCAATACTTTCCTCGTCGAAGCCTGCATGGCAGCGAGACGCTTTTTATCGGCGGTGTCACCCATTCTGGCGACCGTGCACCGAGGAAATAATTTTGAAGAAAGATCCATGAAAATTCTTCAGGACCATCTCTCCATGTCTCTCCGGCGAGTCGGCGGAAAATCGGACGGGGGGATCGACTTAATGGGCTGGTGGTGGCTACCTCCCGCCGAATCTGAACCGCAAAATGTGCCCGATGCATTACCACCGCGGAGACGTCTTCGGGTGCTCGCTCAGTGTAAAGCCGAAAAGAAAAAGGCGGGCCCGCATTATGTGCGCGAAATGGAGGGCGTACTACACCGGTACATGTCCCTGACAGGTTCGGCGTCGTCTGCCTCGTCCCAATACCCCCTAGTCGCGCTCCTGGTGTCTGAATCATCTTTCACGAAATCCACGATCCTCCGTGCCCAGTCATCACCGGTGCCGTTTTTCTTGCTCCACATTCCTCCACTTCCGGACCCAGACGCGACTGAAGACGTCGACGAAGAGCCGAGCAAAATCGGGACAGCGGTTTGGAACCCTGCGTTGGCGGGTACGCGTGGGTTGTTACAGGGGAAAATGGAGGCTCGCTGGGAGCGATCCCTGACCGGCGCGGGCCGTCCCGGTGTCTGGTGGAACGGACAGCGGTTACGGAGCTGGACGCCCGATGGTGATTCCGAAGAGGAACTGACCATGGAAAATGAAGATAGATTCTTCGAAGCACTCGCGGAAGGGACTAGCTAATATGGTTGGGCAGGGTTTTGTGACTGTCTATGCGCGAAGCCGGCGCCGTAAGTACATACGAGATAATTGAAGTTAATGTGTACAGATATGATCCCACAATACATTGGATCCATGCCCTCATGGAATGAGAGAAGCGTCTTCAAGATATTGATGCATCAGCATATCCTTGACTAGGTTTCGTCAGACCTAGAGATCGGCTCCACAATAATCAGAGAACGCACTATTGGCCAAGATATATTGGGTCGACTTCGGGTCCTGTCAAACAACAGATGAAACAGGAATTTCACCGACTCCGCCGATAACTACCCACCGTGACTGTCGTCAGATGGCAGTAGAAGACCCGATGAGACGGGGAGTTCTCTCGCTGGATGCCAGCTGAACATGTATCAATAATCAACCAAGAATCAAGTTAGCTTGGTGGTGAGGGACGCACCAAACTTCTTTCGCAGATCTACATATGGTCGAGTCAGCGGCGTGAAACGGTAAACGTTGAAGACCTACAGTTTGAAGCATTTTCCAGGTCGTTTGGTCGCCTCCCGTAAGAATTAACGTAGTCCACTAGCTTGATCCCGGACTCCTGCAGCCAAGGTCAGTCAAAAGACAACATTGAAAGAACCGGGGCGACGTACGAGTTTGCTCTTCATAATGTCTATCTTGTTGAGGAACAGGATAACGTTAGTATTGGCCAACAATTTGTTCGACACGATGGTCGTCCAGAGGTTGACCGAGTCTGCCTGCGAAAGTTTTAATACATAATGCCACTCAGGGGTAGATAAAGACGCACCAGACGGTTCACTCTGGGTTCTTCTGCTAGTACCTGGTCAAACGCCGATATGGGCGCAAGGAAGATGATAGAGTCCCTACAAGGCCGCGTAAATCGCTTGCGTAGACCAAAGGCTCTCGACGAACTCACATGTCGTCGAAGTACGGTGCCCATGCCGCTGTTCGCCTCAGAATCAGTGAACCAGAACTCCAGCGCGATGCTGCCCCTTACGTCGCTAATGAAAGAGATTAGTATCTACAGCTGTCCGGAAGGCGTGCAATGACTCACCAGTGAGCGATGGCCTCCCACTGAAACGAATAAGATGGTAAGCGAAAGCGATATGCCGGAGCAGAAAAGGTACCATCGTATATTCTCCAATCGCGGCTGATGCTCCCGGTCATCCCACCTGCAACATGGTATTTGGTGGTGGTGTACTTGGGACCCTACGCGCGTGCTGAACGCACCTGAGGTCATTCTGATACGATATTCCGACACGCCCTAATACGGATATTAGCGGGGTTTCGACATACCGTGAAGAACACCGACCAGAGTTTTCAGGCGAGCACGGAGAATATGGTCTGCGGCCCAGTGGGTGAGCCCAGACTGAAGTTGGCGACAAGAGTACTGACCATCTGACGGCAAATATCTCGGTGCTGTTACTTCATCTAGGCAATCGAGGAAGCTAATGCAGTTGTGAGCAATCGCCGAGGGCGAAGCGCATGGAGCACACGTACAAGCCGGCCGCCTCCTGCAATCGTAAGTTCTGCCTCACGAGCAGCGCCTGTACGGTCTGGTGGTTCCACAGGGCCTTCATGTCCTCCGCAAGGGCGTGCAGTATGACGCCGGGATCATTCGGGTCATCCCAGTCGATCGCCTTCTCGCTGTCGAAGCTGTCCTTGTCGCTTGTCACCAGCCGCGTGAACGTGTCCTTCCACTGCATAGCGGAGTTAACCGCGACTTCGCGGTTGACGTTCCGCGGGCGCTCGGAATACGGAATATTTGTGAGCTGCGCGAGGCGCGCCGCGTCGGACCTGTCCGGGCCCGAGGGAATGAGGCGCTGCATGAGCACCTCCTCAATGTGGATGAGGGGCGACAGACGCATCTTGAGGGTGAGGAGGTCGTCTTCGACCACAGGCGAATCAGGCGGCCGCTCCTCATCGGCCGCGCGACGGTTCTGCGCACGCGTTATCACATCGAGGATGACGTGAATGGATCGGACGACGTTGAGCTGGACGATCGCCCGCCACGACGCGCGCTCTGCACGAAAGGCCTGCGATTATACATGTATCAGCTGCGGGTACGGTGTGTGAGATGCCATGGGCACGCGATACCCACTTTTGAGTCGTACATCAACTGGAAATCTTCCCGCCGTTTAGCTGAGAATGCGGAAAGAAGCACCAGCACATACTTTTCAGTGTGGTGGATTTTCCTGCGCGGATAGAGTTCAGTACACCGCCGTAATTATTTACGCAGATGTACCTGATTCGCTTTGCCCTGCAGTAGGCAATGTTGAGCATAGTAGTAGAGCGAAGCGTAGGATTGAAAAACGCACCCAGCAGCAGAACCTTGACTGGTCGGGGGCCCTTTTGGTTTTCCTTCTTCTCCCGGCTCAGTTGCTCGTCGATGGAGTTTGAGATTTCTCTGGCTTCTTTTTCCAGCAGCAATCGTACATCGCGCTGCTCGTCGGTCTCGCCCTCGGGAGGGGCGAGGGCCATCGTGAACGGGTCATCATCCACCGAGCGCCGTCGGACCTTGGTCGGCATATTGGGTTGACGCGAGTGCCTGCAGATAATGGGCAGAAAAAGGCGGAGAACGCAGTTAAGAGTTAAGAATCTATTAAAAAGCGCCCGCGGACGACCAATGGGAGACGGTAGGGTTCACGAGCTGGGCACATGCCACTGTGCTCCCACGAAGCCTTCTTTTTTACTGATTGCCCCGCAAAGGCTACAAGGTGCCAGGAGACGATATGCCTGGAAGTAAAGTAGAAAGCCGAGCACTGAAATGGGCGTTGATAGGATAAAATGATACTGACAGTGATGCATCATTCCATGGGAACAATACGGCAAACAAGCAGCGAAAAAGGATGAAATGGGTCGCGGAAGGAAAGGGGTGCACACCAAGTGCACACATCATCACAACCTCTCTCACAAAAACCAGGCACGTCATGTCAACAACGGGATTCGCGAAGAAAATTAGATGGGTAGAAGGTCCGAGCGCCAACTCCCTCGGAACATCAGAATCCTACTTTAATACCTGATCGTACCCATGTATTATCCATGTATTAATGTACTGTTAGACATCTAGTAAAGCCATTGCACGCGAAGCCAGGCCCATGAGATGTATATCATGAGGTATGTCGTTCCGTGTGCACGGAGAGCCATGGAAGATCGCAAAATCCCGGACCAAAACCAAGCTCTGACTTTCTCCAGCAACGTCACCCGGATCCTGTACTCTCCTTAAGTCTCGACGTCGGTCACGTCAGCTGGACGGGCTCGACGCGCTCCACAGAGGTATAGTTTGCTGGCGGATGACCGACGTTCCGGGTTGTCAGGCTATTGGGACCTGTTGGCACCAAATTCTTCAAAGAGTGTTCCGCTAGGCCGAGCAGCGTCGATTCGAGTCTTCCAGGGGCTGATGTGTTGCAGATTTGATACAGGCGCTCCCCAAAACAGTGACACCATGACGGTGATGGAGATGCAGTACAGCTTGAAGCTTGTGGTCACTGCAATCGACAATCCAATATCGATCGGCTTCAAGATGAGGAAGCCCCTTAGGTGCCGGCAGGTACAAGCTCATGCACGTCATCGACCAGCGGAAGTGAGATGGGACGCAAGGTCGTCCCACGCGTCGGTCCATGCTATCGGGCGCGACCTTACGGCCGACCGCAGCAGAGTCATGTCTGACGTAGATTAACCAGTGACCGATGAAACCAGGCCCGTTGGCAAAATCACGGTGACCACATTGTCCGTGGTTGTCTCGTGGAATTGAGCTTTTCGAGCTTAACTTTGGCAGTAGGTAAGGTTCAGGGCTTCTCCAATTGCGGTGCACGATGCTTGATGGATCAGCGGTGAATGTCAGCATGCACGGTTGCGGGGAGGCGGGGGTGCATTGCCTTTCGTGCGTTCCGAGGTCGCCGTTCATTGGTGGGATGGCTGCGGTGAGCCATCCCATCAAGTCGTTCAGCCGTTCCGCTATCGATTTAAGACCGTGCTATTCATGTCCGCACAGCTACAAGGAGAAATGCGATGTGCCATTCGCCAAATGCATGGGTAGAGCCTACCTGATGGGCACACTGGTGTCTTGCCGTTGCAATAGCCTTGATAGCTTTGCGGAAAATACGACAGCATTTATTCCCGTTTCACAAATGCGTGGCGAACTGATCGCAGAAGATGAGGTGGTCGACAGCATCTGGTCGCCCAGCGGTGATGGGCGGCACATTTTTTATATCGAAAGCCTGCGTGTTGCGCGGATCGGGCCAGGAAAGGCGAAAAGGCATCTCGTCGGATGAAGTGAAAGTATACGTTAACCTTGCACGCGGCCGAACAGCGGCTACTGCATGGTGCGCCTGGATACCTTCTGGTCTCCTTCGAGATTCATTGGATTTCTGGCCCGTCGAGGAAAAAAGTCGACCCGCTCCGCCGTGGTCGGCGGGTGGGGGGCGGTAAGGTTATTGGGGTCATAATTACTGCAATTTGTTGCCAAAAATCAATGTATCTCGATCTGTACGCGTCCCAGAGACAATCCGCCAACGCGAGTGGCACATTGAAAAGGCCGTCAGATGCAGAGAACACGATTGCCGATTCGTATGGAGAATATTTGTGATGCTAGTCTCCAGGGATGACGACAGGCATTGAATTCCGCGGGGCACGGAAAGGCTACAGTCCGAACAAAGCTCGAGAAATTGCCAGAAAAAGCTGGAGGAAAAGCCCCGACAAAGCCAGAAAGACTCGACAGCACGCCAGCGGACAGAGTACAAAGGCGAAGGGGTACAGCCGTAGACAAGCCCCGGGTTAGGTTCGTTCACGGAGGAAAGACAGAAAGGGAGAACACAGGTTTGGGATTGGCAGCGGAGTGATGCGATCGAATTCTGTTCCGTGTACCCACCAGGATTGTGCAACCTCCGAGAAGTCGGACGATCGTGGACTTCGGAGTACCCTGCCAGAAACCTCAAATACCCCGGGTAGAATCTGCTAGATGCCCCATCTCAAAGTCCCCACCTCAAAAACTGTCTTCTCCCACAAATTTCTAGTCAACCTGCAATGGCTGCAACCTGGCACACGCTTCCCACAGAGATGAAGCTCGCCGTGGTGGACAACCTCGATGTCTCCGACGCGAAAGTCTTCTCCACCGTCGACCAGCGTACATATGCTGTCTGTGTCCCCGTCTTGTTTAGGGTATGTCTCCACGCCCGCGTCGATCCGGCCCCGCGCTCATCAGAGTTTTTTCGACAGGACATTAAGCTCAGTAGCCACTCTGATCTCGACCGTTTCTTAGAGAACGTTCCACGCGCCTACTGCCGCCATATCGAGCACCTCGATCTGGGAACCGAGGGCGGTAAGCGAGCTCACGCGGAAGCGCTCATTTCGCTGCTGCTGGCTTCACCGCGTATTTCCCAGCTCGTTCTCCGTCTCCAGGGCTCCCTCGACAAAAGTGTCATCTCCTGCTTTGCCTTCCTGGCCAATCTCCGACACCTCACTATCCGCAACTGCGCCGAGGAGGTCGCTTTGCCTTTGTGAGTTAGGTTCTCTATTTTATTTTTATTGTTTTGGATTTCCTCGGAGGGCCGTACAGCTATTGACCGCAGTTCGCTGTACATGCCTCGGCGTTACATTGGTCTGGGTATTTTTTACCCGGAGACCGGTAGTCGTGGCGTCGTAGTTTTGGGGCTTTGTCTACCACCGGTTTCGGTCTTCTAAATAGCTCAATACTAATTTCCCCGTAGAAGCGAACGCCTGGTAGTCTCCATTGCAGCCTCCGTGCCTGAATTGCAGTACCTGTCCCTGGAGCGTATTTCCCGCTCGACGCTTCACGCCCCGGAACTCGTCGGCAAGTACCCATTCGTGCCCTTGGTACGCGGCGATGAGGATATCCCCGACCACCCGGTGCTTGGCTCGGAGCTATCCCTGCCCTCCCTGCTCTCCATCCAGTCCCTCCGGCAGCTCACGATCCGCGACACGCACCTCGGCGACCCCCGCTGGTCCTCCGCCCCCGTCGCATGCCGCCTCGAGGTGCTCGACCTCGGCAACTGCGCGCACGAGGCGGATGCGCCGAACCGCCTCGCCATCGAGCGCATCATGTCCGCCGTGGGGCCGTCCCTCTCCTCCTTCTCCCTCGCGACCGCCCTCTCCGCGCGCTCGCCCGCGGACGAGGGCATCTTCGCCAAGCCCTCCACGCCGCTCCCGCGCCTCCGCCGGCTGCACATCTCGCCGTTCTTCCCCGTGGACGAGGTCGTGGACACGATGGCCGCGCTCGCGGGCAGCCCGATCGAGGCGCTCAGCGTGCAGTGCTTCGCGGACGACGTCGCGGACGCGTGCGGTGCGCTCGAGGCGTTCCTCAGCATGCGCGTCGCGCGCGGGCCCGCGTTCTACGAGAAGCTCGCGCGCATCGACGTTTCTGTCGCCGGCGAGGAGGGCGTGGACAATGCGCACATCGACGTGCGTGCAACGAAGCGCCTGCAGGACTTTTGCCACGACCTCCGCCTAACCAGCAGGGTCACCAAGCCGCACGCGCGCACGTGCGACCGCCTCCGCTCCAATTCGTGCGCATTCTAGGATGTTGTATAATTTTTTTTTTTTTAGGGTTCTTTAAAGTTATATGGTATGTAATGGTGTAGGATAGTCCATGAATGAAATGCATCTAGCACATCTTCTCTTAGTATTTGCGTGTAATACACTCAGAATATATTTAGGGGAGTCACGGAGTTAATAGACGCCATACTGAAACGCCGCCGGGACGATACGCGCTCGGGGACTTCGTGGACCACCGCCGGGGGCGGCAGCGACACAGGGTCGGCCTGGACCTGCGATATATCGAGCACCGACGAGGCCTCGGACGCGGGCCGCTGCAGCGTGAACGGCGTGACCCCATGCTGCGCGACGACCGCGTCCACGTCCTTCCGCGACACTGTGAACTCGGGGATCGACCCCGGCTCGGGAAAGAACCGCCGCGCGCCGAAGAAGAGTAGCACGTTGAGGAAGCCTGCGCCCACGTCATTATCGTCGGACGCGTAGATACAGGAGAATGACGGCGCACCGTTGAGGTTAAAGATGCTCACGGTGACCACTTCCGCCCAGGCGGGGATGTCCGCGCCGCGGAACTGCGCCAGGCGCACGAAACTAACCGGGAATATCGTTGCGGCGTACACGAGCTGTGGGAGGAGTCATATCAACCAGCCGAGTGCGGACGAAACCGATACGCACGGGATACCTGGGGTCGGGCGGCGTCAGGCGGGGAATGGAGACGGAGGGAGCCTGAGGGGGACGCACAAGACCATGTGCTGTGCCAGCCGGAGCATTGTCGAGTCGGTGAAGTCGCGGCCAAGCGCGAGCTGCCACGAATCACCGAGAGGTACGAAGCGCAGGCGCCACTTGCCGTCGACGCGGAGTAGGTTACCGCGCACTCGCATCAGTGTCGCCGTGTGGAGCAGGACATTGAGAAAGAGCGCCATGTATTCCTGTGCGGTCCACATTAGCCGATCATGAATACGGGTTTAGGCCAACGACGCACAATGAGGTACTCCAAGAAGATCTGCTCCATGCGATAGTTGTCGGTGATCCAGCAACTGCATCCCCGAGTTCGTCAGCAGCGGCACTTCGGGGATCGGGATGACGCGCACCTTAAGCGTTCAATACCAAAATAGGGTCCCCGGGCAACGGTCTGTATGCCTACGGGCCCGAGGAACACGATGGTGAAAATGAAAGACCACACGAAGGCTATGATCCACCAGGACTAAAAAATAAAATAAAAAACGTGAGCCGAAATCAACCAAATCGCGTAGGGAAAGTCACATACAATCATCCTGGATGTCTTGTAGCGAAGGAACAGGAGGTTGAAGAGGTGTAGGGAGAGAATGAGCGACCTGGGAAAGGGTCCGGTCGGTGAACCGCGTACACACGGGTGACATCTACGCACCAAAGTGCAGAGCCAATGTTCCCGCCCTGTATTAATCCACCTAGGTCCGACGCATGAATGGACAGAATATAGACAGACAGTGTCATTTAATTTTGGGCGAACCTTGCGCGGCGCAGAAGGGCCCGTCAACAACACCCGCCTGCTGAACCCACTTGAAGCTCATGGTGTTGCCCCATGCTTGCATGGCGTTGGCCAGTAATAGACATACCTCAAAACCGTCGTTATTACTATCATGTATAGTGAAACGCGGGGGCGGGGGAAGGACATACAATGTACGCCTGGAAATGGGTGTGCGTGTACTTCTTCGACTTGGACAGGAAGAACATCGCCTGCGCGTCGCATCCGCAGGTCAGTCCCCAAGAAATCCACATTGAAAAATGTGGAGACTGCGCACCGCCAACAAGACCAGTAACGCGACGAGCGATATCAAGCCCGCAACGACAAGGAACTGGATTCCAATCATTCAGTCTTTGAGCACAGCGATTTCAAGAGGTTATGCTTACAATGACGGTGGTCCGGTCAGTCTCGCTGTATATCGTGAAAGGAGGAGAGACCGCCATATCTCATTTACTGAAGCCCGCAACCTGGCGGGCGAGGGAAAAGAGTGGTGGCAATCCTTGGGAAAGCCAAGATTCCTGAAGCCTTGGTGCCTGGACCTAACCGAACAATTGCAACAGCAACGAACAAACCTTGGTGATGCAGATTGGATGCAGATGATTTTTTGGCTTGAAACTTGTCACAAAATTTGCGCGAAACTGACGCACGACAAATGAGAATTCACCATGCCATTGCTAGGAGATGGCATCGAAGAAGAGGGATATTTGTAGCGGGCATATAGCAGTTTGTGCTGTCGCTCGTTGAGATCTGTGAGAATTTCGTTACTTAGGATGAAACTAAATGATCTCCATTTTTAGGCGTCAATAACGCAACGTGTTGATATCTGTTGATATCTATTTTCTCTTGGGGTCAAAGTCTTTCCTAGTCTTTCGAGGAACCAGACATACGACGTCAAAATACAGCATGAAATGGTGCTCCCCTCTAATTACGGTACGTTTCTCGCCGTTCCACCCAGATGATGCCAAACAACACTTGGAGAGAACCCTCGTCGGATCTCTGTGAAGCCCCCGACCTGTCTTCCACTCTGGCACATTTTCCGCTTACGGAGAGGAACCATGTGGGAGCAGGTCAAGAACGGAAAGCTGATGGGTTGCCTCTGCCACCGCTCGTTTCACTCACAGTGTTTGAAATCTAGGGAAACTGTTATTAACGACTTTTCGGTGTACTTACACTAGGGCTTTGACCCGTCCGTCATCTCGACGGGTCGACGGCGCGTCGACGACGGTCCCCATCCCGTCCGTCGAGCCTTATTGCGTTTAATCAAGACGGGGCGGGGACGGACGGGTCGACCCGTCGACGGGGTATCCGTCACCCGTCCGTCGACGGGTTGACGGGTAAACCCGAAATATCATGCATTTCGCACAATAAAACGCGGGTAACTTGTTGCCAGTAATCCTACAACCTCACCTCGCTGCCATGACATATGGTTTTCACGATGCATATCCCGCCATTTTCATGGCGAACCGTCATCTCCCGACGAGGCATGTTTTCGACTCCTATTCCTGCATAATGGTCCAATTCGACCCAGAAAAAGAAAAGGCCGGGGGTCAACTTTCTATTGGACAGCATAAGTGAAGAATCATTGCTCAAACAGGGTATGATGTTTTCTCCGTTTGCCATTTGGCTTTGAGATCTGTGGTACAACGGTGCCAAAAGATCTTGAACATAATGGGAGACTGACTTGGGGACAATACTGTTAGAGTACTGATATATCTTCGACATTTTGTTGCTGCAAAATGGAAGGACCGCGTGCAAACCCGCCGCGACGGCCGTCACCCGTCGAGCGGCCCCGTCCCGTCCGTCCCGTCCCCGTCAATACCCGTCGTCGTCAACGGCCCCGTCGCAACAATTCACCGATGTTTTCGTTTGAATGAAAGGTTCGTGGGTGGACCGCGCTCACGCTCCGCTTGAAATCCTTGGAGCTTGTGATAGACCTCCTGCAGCGACCACTTGACAGTATTCCCAAGATACGGTGTCGTCGAGTCTTCAAAGCTTCAAAGGCCATTACCCATTTATTTACCTCCGGGCTTAGCTCTACGACGTGGCACATTTCCGGACTTGCTACTGGGTTCCCGGGCTTGCCCACGATGTCTGAGGCTTGATCGGCATTATAACATATGATGTGTGCGCGCTCTTATATTATTATTAGTATCTTCTCCCTCCCTCTATGGCGCCCAAAATTTACACCTCTCACCGCCCGGATGTCCCCCTCGTCCACACGTCCGTATTCACTCGCCTGTTCGCCTCGCCCGTATCCGACAATGTCGGCGCGTTCCCTGGAACCATGGCTGCGTTCGTCGATGCAGCGACTGGCACAACTCTCACGCGTGCCCGGGTGAAGGATCTGTCTCTTGCCCTTGCCCACGGGCTGCGCACCCACCCCACCACGCGTCCGTTTTCCAGCCGGGGCGACACTATTCTGATTTATTCTCCGAACTCTCTCGCGTGGCCGGTCGTGCTCTATGGGTGTGCGTAATTCTCTTGAACTCTGGGCCACTTCCTATCTATGAATGTAGGCATCGCGGCTGGGCTTCGGTGTAGCTTTGCAAACAGTGCCTATACCGCGCGGGAGCTCGCCTATCAGTACGTCGACAGCGGTGCGAAGTTGCTGTTTACGGCGCAAGGGGGCCTCAAAATTGTCGAGGCGATGTTCTCGGAGTTGGGGATTAGGAAAGAGGAAGCGGATAAGAGGCTTGTTGTTTTGGGTCCCGATCTGCGGTGGGCTGGTGGGCCGGGAGCGGCCGCAAGCCCTGGCGCGCTCGGGCTCTTGACCATGGAAGGTTTGCTTTCCCAAGGAGCCTTGAAGGAGGAAGAAAAGTTTGAGGGATCCCAAGCACATGAAACGGTATATTTATGTTATAGTTCCGGGACGACGGGAAAACCGAAGGCAAGTGCCCTTTGCAGGTGTCTCGAGCTTTGTTTCATATCTATTGGATATCCAGGGAGTCGAGGTAATATTCCCCGAATTCATTTCTTTTATTGACCTAACTCTCAACCCTCACAGACGACCCACCAGAATATCACCACCGTCGTGGACATTGTCGGGTTTGATTTGCCCACCCTCGTACCCGGAGTGCAGCCCATCATCGGGATCTTGCCCTTCTATCATATTTACGGTGTGCAACTCCCCCAGGTCAAGTAATGATATATTGCTCAGACGTTGCAGGCCTCACGCAACTGGTCAACCTGGCATTCTTCCGCGGCTGGCCGGTTGTCATCCAATCCCGCTTCGAGCCCGTCGAGTTCTGCGCCAACATCCAGCGATACAAGGCCGTTTTCGCATATGTTGTCCCACCCGTGCTCGTTATCCTCGCGCGGCATCCAGGTAAAAATATGCATCATTTTCGCCCGTCTTTTAGTGAGTTGAGATCCCAGCCGTGGATGCTCACGACCTCTCGACGCTGAAATATCTGGTTTCCGCCGCTGCCCCTCTTGCGCCCGATCTCGTTCATTCAGTAAGCCAATGCCGTCTAAATACCAAGAGACACCGGGCCAACCGATCTCGTCAGGTTAAACGCAGATTACTCGCACAGCGGAGTCCCGGATTCCCTTGCACGATTACACAGGGTGACCCTCCTAGGACACGTACTTTATCAATTAATTCATTTTATCTAGCGTTTGGGATTACCGAGACGTCGCCCTGTTCGCACGCACTGAACGTCCTGGAGGCGGACAAGAAGGTAGGCAGTATCGGCCATTTGCTGCCTAATCTGGAGGCGCGCCTCGTGCACGCTGAGGACGGCAAGATCGATGCGGACGACGGGCAACCGGGGGAACTGTGGCTGCGGGGGAAGACCGTCATGAAGGCCAGTGTCCTTTACAATCTCGGTGGGCTCGAAACTGAGGCATGCGTCCAGGGATATTTGAACAACGCCGAGGCGACTAGGAACGCCATCACTCCGGACGGCTGGTTCAAGACGGGGGACATTGCAACTCGTGATAACGAGGGATACTATTATATTATCGACAGACGAAAGGAGTTGATCAAGTACTCGGGATTCCAAGGCAAGTTCGCTTTTGTCTCGAATTTCACCCAAATTTCTGACTCAAATAGTGCCTCCCGCGGAGCTCGAGAGCGTTTTGCTCACCCATCCAGACATTGCCGACGCGGCCGTAATCGGAGTAGAGAGCGTCGAAAGGGCTACCGAGTTGCCTCGGTTCGTGCATTTAATTTCCCTCCTCCTTCCCAACGAGATTTATCTCCCTGCAGTGCCTACGTGGTTCATGCTCATCCCGAAAAAGTCGTCAGCGCCCAGGCCCGCGCCAAATTCGCAAATGGCGTCGCCAAATGGATGGAAACGCAAGTTGCGAACCATAAATTCTTGCGCGGTGGTAGGTGCCCACTGCGAACTAATGTGTAATAATAATCGCCTTCGTAGGTGTCAGTGTTATCAATGTAGTACCGAAGAGGCGAGTTTAATCGTTTATTCGTTTAAACCAAGGTTAAACCTAGTAATTAAACAGTGCCGCCGGCAAGATCCTGCGACGAGAACTTAGAGTTTTGGCCGCACAAGAGGCAACTCCGGCAGAGAAAGCCAAGCTCTGACCTTGGCCGATCATGTGTAGATTATATGACGCCGTTCATCGTACGCATGTTTACAAGTCCGCATAACCTGTTTTACCCGATACAACACCGAACGCCGGTCCACCTTTCCCAAACATTTTCCTGAGATCGTCCGCAAGATATTCAGGCCGCTCATATGCGGCAAAATGTCCGCCGGATTCGTGCTCTTGCTGGAAGACGACGTTCCCCATGTCCCGAGTCCAACTATGAGAGATATTAGTTGAAAACACGGACTTGGGGACCGCTCACCTCTGCGGGAACACCAAAATATCCTTCGGGAAGTGCGACAGGCCAAGCGGAATGGTAGGGCGGGGTTCGGGCACCGAAAATGCGGTATTTATGTCCGCTTCGAAGTAAATGCGCAAAGACGCCGTCGGTCCGGCTCGAGAGAACCAGTGGATCGAGATCCAAGTCAAAACTGCCGGGCTGTCAATGAAAGGTTACGTGCATCTGCAATTATCCTACCTTCGTCGTCCTCCCAAGGATAAGCATCCGACCAGGTCACCAGTTTCTCGTATATCCACGCTAAAAGACCTACTGGGGAGTCAGACAGAGAATATCCCAGGGTCTGCGGCTGCGTTGACTGTTGCATTAGGTATCCTACGCTCGCCCGGCGGAACCAAGAAGTTCTCTCGAGACCGGCTTTTTCCTTGCCCGTGAGTGCTGGTTCCGTTGTAGATTCTGGAACATCACCACTGTTCCAGTCAGCGGACCGAGTCGGGGGGAGTGATTGGGACCTACATCGGCATATTGGTGTGCCACGCCTTACTGTACGTCCCACCGTACATTTTGGCTATCCTGCAGGTGATCTATGTGGGTGGCGGTTCAGCGAATGAATGGGACTAAGGAAATGAAACCAGACCGGGAAACCCCAGTCTCCTCCTTGGGTGACTGGGTCGAAAACGCCGTCAGCGGGCCTTTGTTTCTCAAGAAGGACTGGCTTACCATATTCGTCGTATCCGAGGGCCAGCATCAATTTATTCCCAACCTAGACAAAAATCGGCAGCCGTAGCTAAACAGTGGTGTTGCCCTACCTCGGCATACTGCTCCAGCCTGAAACCCTTGGTCCGTGGCGATTGGGAGAATCCGAAACCGGGAATAGACATCGCGACGACGTGAAATTTAGGGACGTTAACAGAGCCCTCGGGCTTCGTCAACAACGGCAAAAGTTTGCGGGCCTCTAGAAAGCTTCCCGGCCCTACGTTACGCGATAAAAAGGACAACCTTTTATATCTCAAAAGAACTCACATCCGTGGATAAACAGCAACGGGATTGCCGTTGCGACCTCGCTCGTCTTGTGGATATAATGGATGTTCAACGTGCCATGGCCATCCACATGGATGTCGCGTGTAAACTGGGGAAGCTCAGAGTTGAGCTGCGATTCATGCTTCCTCCAGTCATATCCAGTCTTCCATCTTTCGAGGAGACGCCGCACGTCCTCCAGTGGCACTCCATATGCCCAACCGGAATCCTCGAGCTCATCCGGGAGCCTGGTCACCTCGAGTTTCTTCTGGAGGAGTACGAGTTTCTCATCCGGGATGGATATCTCGAACGGAAATTCAGTCATGATGGTGATTGCGGGAAAGGTGCCCTTCAGATGTAAACCTTTTAAGCTCGAGGTCACGTGGATAACCGGAAATTACGAGTCCTAAATTTATTTAGACTCGTTCTTGTCAGCGCAGCGTCCGCGAAAATTTGAATCACGATTCAGCCCTTTTTGATTGAAGTTGTCGTTATTTGTTGTTGCATTGATGCACGTGCTGATGCATTTTTCCTCGCCTTTTTTTCCGCTGTTTCACAGTGAAAGTTTCAGCCCTTTTCCTTCTGCAGCACGTGTTCTCCTCTCCATGTGTTTTTTTTCTCCTCAACTTTCTCTTCCGAGGCCTCCAATCCTGGCGCGATACTCGTGCTCGTGGCAGATACTGATACTAAATATTATGTAATATTTCACGTGATCTCAACGCGTCAATTCTTTCTGAGCCGAAACATCCAACAACAAAAGATGCTCAGCTGGTTGCTTTGCCTCAGAAACAATTATTGGCAGACAGCCAAGGTGTCCATACATTATATCAGGCCATTCTGTTAGATTGACGAATTATCGTCATGATCTCCTCGTCCCCATTCGGACTCAGCACGCCTTCGCCCAAGGCGTGCTTCGCTAGCTACCGCTTATATACCAGATCTTGATGTTTCCTCCCTCAGTCGTTTCCCCGTGTACGACTGAGGTGAGTTACTTATATTTCCGCTGACCATTTACTTACATTTCCTTACTAGCTAATTACTATTGTTAACAGGTAGCTTAGCATTCAATGGAGTCGTTTCCCCGTGTACGACTGAGCTAATTACTATTGTTAACAGGTTATGGGCCCCGCCCTTGCTGTTTAAATCTACAATACTGCATACTTGAGCTATCGCCTCAATATCTACGAGCTGTCGTCTCGCCCCCGAACCCGAACCCGAACCAGACCATCCTTCGTGTTATCATCGCGATCACTATGTCCGGAATCCCGACTCCCTTATCGATGTCTGAGGCCGACCGCTTCAATGGCGGTAACTTTTTCAAATTTAACTCACAGCTTGTCGCTGGTGCGAAGGCTCGCGGAGTCCTTGGCTATATTAAAGGCACCATTCCCAAACCGTCCGGTCCTGTCCCATATGTCGCCACTACTGCCAGCCCGTGGTACTCCCACAGTCCGAGTGTGGAGGAATGGGAGATGCGTGATGGATACACCCAGTCCATGATCATCACCAATGTCCAAAATCCCATCGGCTTTGGCATCACAGACTCGATGACTGCTGCGGAGGCTTACCAGGCAATCACTTCTGTTTACGACGTCAAGAGCGATCTCGGGCTCGTCACCGCCGAGCGCGAGTTACGCGATGCTCATTATGTCGACGGAGCAATTTTTGACGACTTCGTGTCCGATCTCCAGACGAAGTGGGAGGCTGTCAACAACCAGGGCGGCAGCATCACCGATCCCCAGTTCCGGGGCATCCTTATCAACTCGCTCCCGCACTCGTGGGACCCTGTCATCGCTGGTCTCGACAGCCTGAAGACGACAGCCGACGTAATCAATCGGCTTCGCCTTTGGGACCGTCGCATCAATGCACCTCCCGCTTTCGCCAGTACTGGCGCGGCTAACACCCAAGCAATGGCCGTTGGATACCACGGTGGTGGCCCAAATGCGGGATTAAAGTGTACTAATCCACAGTGCGGGAAAATGGGCCACCTCGCCAAGGACTGCTTCTGCCCCGGAGGTGGGAAGGAGGGACAATACCCAGCCTGGTGGAAGGGGAAGAAGGCATACGTACCTGGAAGCACCGCCGTCGTCACTCCTTCTCCCATCGCCGCCGCCACACATGCGCCAGCTTTCGGGAGTACCAATTTGGACCAATTTGACTTCATGGCTTTGATGGCCGTCACCCAGGACGAGCATAAGCCTGTGTCAATGTCAGATGGGGAGTACGAGGCTCTCTGCAAGGTCGCGACGACAGCTGAAATTCGTACCTTCATCGACTCTGGTGCGACTCATCACTGTTTCGTGAACAGAGAGGACTTTGCGACCTACACTGCCACAACCTCTACAGGCCAGACTGCCAACGCCGGGTCGTCATTCCGGATCCTTGGTCGTGGGACTGTTTACAAGCGTGTCAATATGGACGGTCGGGACACCATCCTCCAACTTGATGCCATCCACACCCCGGATTTTGCTTCCAACCTCGTTTCCGTCAGTCGCCTTGTGGCAAATGGGTGCTCTGTCAGCTTCTCCAAGGATACTGCAGTTTTCACCGGTCCCACCTTCGATGATGGCCACATCGGCTCCCAGTTCATGGCCGCACATGTGCATGACGGCATGTATGTGGTCAACCTCCTCCCCGTTACGCACGCAGTCATCTCACGTGCACGTTCCCAGTCTCGGCCGGTTGACTTTGCAACCTGGCATAGGCGGTTCGGGCATGTGGGAGATAGTCGACTGAGGTCGTTGATCAGAAAGGAACTGGTGGACGGGCTGGAAATTACTTCACTGGATGTGCTTGGAGCCTGCGAAGACTGTATTTATGGAAAACACACGCGACGTCCGTTTGACGCTATTGTCACGCCCGAGACCGAGGTTCTTGAACGGATACATATCGATCTGTGGGGAAAATCCAGGACCCCGTCAGCAGGCGGTGCAATCTACATGATGCACATAATGGACGGCGCGACTTCTAAACGGGACGTGTATTTCTTGAAGAACAAGAAGTCTTCGACCACTCTAGATGCGTTCAAAGAGTGGGTTGCCCGCGCAGAGCGTCAGACCGGGAAGAAGGTCAAGCATGTCCGTTTTGACGGTGGTGGCGAGTTCGAAGGGGAATGGTTGCCATGGTGTAAAGCCAACGGAATCATCTGGGAAGTCACACCTGCTTACACGTCGCAGAATAACGGCGCAGCAGAACGTGGGATACGGACGATCATCGAGTGGACTCGCTGTGGGCTTAAAGATGCCGAGCTTCACCACAAATATTGGGCTGAGGTCGCCGCGACAATGGTGTACTTAATGAACTACATCCCAAGTGCACGGCATCCCGACAAGTCCCCTTTTGAGCTATGGAGCAAAGTACGTCCAAATGTTGCCCATTTACGAGCATTTGGATGCGACGCGTACATGAAAATACCGTTCGTCCATACAGATGGCAAGCTCTCGGTTCAATCAAAGAAACTCCGCTTGATTGGATACCACGGCGCGGGGGCATATCGACTCCTCGACGAGGAGACTGGGAAGTTTTATAAATCCCGCGATGTTTTCTTCGAGGAAGGGGTGGCTCACCGTACGGGTGCTGTACAGCACTCACCCGAGGACTTTGGTGAGCCCTTTGGTATGGAGCCCGAGCCCGCCCCTCTTCCGCTGGCACCGTTGGTACCGCCGCCACCGCCCGCAGCACCGTCAACTCCCGAACGTGTCCCTACACCTCCCATCGCTGCCCCTGCACCTCCTATTATCGCCCCTGTACCACCTGCAGCCGCTCCGCCCGCTATTATCATCCCTGTGCTGCCGCCGCCACCGGTTAACCCTGATCCTCCTGCCGCAGCGACAGCACCCCGACACTCCAGCCGGAAGAAAACACCATCGGCAGCTCAGCGGGCTGCAGACGAGACTGAGGCAACCATTGCGGAAGCAGAGAATGAGGGCCACGCATGGGCGGACGACAATCTGGGGCCTAGCGGTGACCGGGGCACCAGCGCTTTTCTTGCGTCTGAAAAGGGCGCACAAGCAAGAGCATTCTTGTCGTCAGTTAATCCCGACGACTTATGGGTTCCGAGGACGTACAAAGAAGCCATGACCCGACCCGACCTGTGGAAAGAGCCCATTGAGACCGAGTGCAAACGCTTGCGCGAGCGCAAGGTCTGGCATCTTGTCGAGCGGCCCATTGGGGCGAACATCGTGAAGACGATGTGGGTGTTCGCCATCAAGTACGACTCTGACGGGAACGTCGAGAGTCGGAAGGCGCGTCTGGTCGCGAAAGGATACACGCAGTTGGAGGGCGTGGACTTCTTCGAAACCTATGCCTCGGTTGTGCGATACGAGTCGTTATGTATGCTTCTCGCAACTGCAGCGTCGAAGGGCTGGGAGGTCTGGGGGGTCGAAGGGCTGGGAGGTCTGGGGGGTCGACTTCGTCAGCGCATACCTCAATAGCGAGATGAAAGAGGACGTGTACATGGAACAGCCCGAGGGGATGGTTGCCGAGGGCTCCGAGCTTCTTGTTGCCAAGCTGGACTTCACCTTGTATGGGACAATGCAGGGTGCGAGTAACTGGCGGGCAGAGCTCGACGGTGCCTACAGCGAACTGGGTTATTCGCGATCCAAGGCCGACCCGTCAATTCGTGTACGTACCCGTGGGGGAGAAAGTACGGTAACGGGCACATACACAGACGACGTGTCTGGTATCTCATCGTCACCCGAGGAGGCATGTAGTGCGAAGGCCGAGCTGGGAGCAAAATACGATGCGCGAGACTTGGGGGAGCTCGAGAAAACACTCGGCATCAAAATCGAGCATGATCACATAACCGGCGCTATTTCCATCTCGCAAAAGGCATACGCCGAACGTGTCCTCCAGCGCTTCAGAATGCAAGATTGCAACCCCAAGCGCACTCCATTGTCCACTGGCGTCCAACTGGTCGAATCCCCAGCTCATCTTTCACCCGAGGACGCGTACTACATGCGAGACAAGCCATATCTTGCAGTGCTCGGCTGCCTTATGTTTTTGATGATTGCGACACGTCCAGACCTTGCCTACAGCGTGAACGTCCTCAGCCGCTTCTCATCCAACCCGGGGCCTTCGCATTGGCATGCCATGATGCATGTCCTGGGCTACCTGAAGGGCTCACTCAATTACAAAATCACCTATCATCGTGGTGCGTCCTTGACACCTGTTGGTTTCGTGGATGCCGACTTCGCAGGATGTTTGGACACCAGGCGCTCCACTTCGGGGGAGCTCTATGCCATGGGAGGTGGGCTTGTCGCATGGGGCGCTCATCGCGAGCGTACCGTTGCACTATCCACTGCGGAAGCGGAATACATGGCTGGCGCTCGTGGCGCCCACCAACTGCGCTGGATGTACTCTTTCATGGATGAAATTCTTCTACCTCAACCTCTCCCAGCTCATCTTTTCTGCGATAACCAATCTGCAATCGAGCTCTCGAAATCCACTCGCGGACACGCCCGAACAAAACATATTGAAGTACGTCACCACTACCTCCGCGAGCAGGTTCAAGATGGCGAACTTCTCCTCGTTCATATTCCCTCTGCCGACAACCTCTCCGATATCATGACCAAGCCATTGACCTACGAACGACACCACGACCTCGTTGTACGTATGGGAATGACGAATTAAGGAGCTCACAACTCCTTCGTCGGGGGAGTGTTAGATTGACGAATTATCGTCATGATCTCCTCGTCCCCATTCGGACTCAGCACGCCTTCGCCCAAGGCGTGCTTCGCTAGCTACCGCTTATATACCAGATCTTGATGTTTCCTCCCTCAGTCGTTTCCCCGTGTACGACTGAGGTGAGTTACTTATATTTCCGCTGACCATTTACTTACATTTCCTTACTAGCTAATTACTATTGTTAACAGGTAGCTTAGCATTCAATGGAGTTGTTTCCCCGTGTACGACTGAGCTAATTACTATTGTTAACACATTCTGGCCAGTAAGTCACAGGTTTGTTATGCTGTGACACCTATAAAGAATCAACAATCTTAGATAGGAGCTTGATACTCTAGGAGTGCCACAGACTTGAAAAAAATGGCCAGGACACAAAATATGGTAATTGTAATTCCCTTGGATCCATTTTCATGTTCCACAGGGTTCATTTATTTTCCTGTTGGCAGAATCCCAAGAAAAGGTACTGAATGATGTATCAGTGTTGTCTGGGAGTGCTGCGGGCCTAAAAAAAAAATGAGGATTACATGAGAGGAAACCCTATAAGGTCAAGCAAAATTTCTTTGGTGGAAAGGTTTGGCAGAACTCCCAAGTTCAGTTTGCATTGACATCATAAGTGTGAATCTCAGATGGTTCTGGTGGTGCCACAGGCAGGGAAAAAAAGCTTTCTATATGTGAAGGGCATGGATTTCCAAGAACCCACTGTTGCCTTTAAGTTCCTTCAGTGATACTTTGAGGGTAGAGCAGCATTGATTTATTTAGTCCACAAGGAACTTGGTTTGAGAGTGCTGCAGGCTGAAAAAAATTGTTTACCACATTGGAATGGTCAGTTTTGAATACCGAGATTCTAATCAATCCCACCTGTAGGGTAAATATGCTATGAGAAGACAATAGAGATGATATACCCAGAAAACTGGCCTGGGATCTAGAAAACCCAGGAGGTGTAGATGCTTTACAGGGACAGACAGAGGATAGGGTTGACAAAATGAGGACTGGGAGATTGGATCCAATACTCCAGGGTAATTTGGAAGATAATGAAGAGACGGTGAGGTGAAACAGAAAGAAAAGCCAAAATAGAGAGCAGTGGGGATTGAACTCAAGGAGGAAAAAAAAGCAAGTGACACACTAACCAACTGAGCCAAACCATTGATATAAGGGCATCTGAAGTCACCCGACTCAGCAGCTATCCGCATTGGGAATATTTATTATAATTTTTATTTTTTGACCACAGACATCAGTATCGGGCCAGCTTCCTTGCTTTCAGCCCTTTTCCTTCTGCAGCACGTGTCTATTCTTTCTCCTTGACTTTCTCTTTGTGGCCCGATACTGATGTCTGTGGTCAAAAAATAAAAATTATAAAAAATATTCCCTATGCAGGTAGCTGCTGACTTTGGATGCCTTTGTATGAGTGGTTTGGCTCAGTTGGTTAGTGTCTGTGCTTTCTTGCTTCCTTGAGTTCAATCCTTGCTGCTCTCTTATTTTGGCTTTTCACCTTACCGTCTTTTCATTATCTTCCAAATTACTCTGGAGTATTGGATCCAGTCCTCATTTTGTCAACCCTATCCACTGTCCCTGTAAAGCATCTACACTTCCTGGGTTTTCTGGATCCCAGGCCAATTTTCTGGGTATACCTTCTCATAGCTTATTTACCCTACAGGTGGGATTGATTAGAATCTCAGTATTCAAAACTGACCATTCAAATGTGGTAAGCAATTTTTTTCAGCCTGCGGCGCTCTCAGACCAAGTTCCGTGTGGACTAAATAAATCAATGCTGCTCTACCCTCAAAGTATCACTGAAGGAACTTGAAGGCAACAGTGGGTTCTTGACAATCCATGCCCTTTGGATGTAGAAAGCTTTTTTTTCCTGCCTGCAGCACCACCGGAACCATCTGAGATTCACACTTGTGATGTCAATGCAAATTGAACTTGGGAGCTCTGCCAAACGTTTCCAACAACGAAATGTTGCTTCCTCTCATGTAATCCTCATTTTTTTTAGGCCTGCAGTGCTCCCAGACAACACTGATACATCATTCAGTACCTTTTTGTTGGGATTCCGCCAACAGAAAAATAAGTGAACCCTGTGGAACATGAAAATGGATTCAAGGGAATTCAAATTGCCATATTGTGTGCCCTTGAAAGTCCTGGCCATTTTTTTTCAAGTCTGTAGCACTCCCAGAGTATCAAGCCCCTATTCAAAATTATTGATTCTACATGGGTGTCACAGGATAACAAACCTGTGACTTACTCTCCAGAAAGGCCTGATGTGATGTATAAATACCTTGGCTATCTGCCAATAATTGTTTCTGAGGCAAAGCATGTTGAAATAATCCTCGAGAGAGCGTCACAGGCGAGCCGAGTGAGGAATCTCGTTGTAATCCGGTAGCGTACATGACGATGAGTACACTACTTTTATACTACTTGTGAGCGCTGCTATGAGTCATATCTATCACTACATGCGCCCGACTCATACTAACTGTATGTGACCACGCAGGCAGTGCCGGCGCTGTTCTCGCAGATGCCGAGCTCGGAACAGCTCGCACAGTCACTCCAATTCCAACAAAGCAATCAGCTGAGCATCTTGTTGTTGGATGTTTCAGCTCAGAATCGACGCATCAAGGTCACATGAAATATTACATAATAATTAGTATTAGTATCTGCCAGTATCATACCCTTTTCCTTTTGCACCATGTGTTTTCCTCCTCAACTTTCTCTTCCTCTGAGTCCCTTTCACTGTCACTTTCCAGCCATTTCCTTTCTGCAGCCCGTGCTGTTATCTTGTCGCCTCTTTCGTTCACTCTCTTCGCTCTATGGCTCTTTGTGTGTGCGTTTTCAGTGTTCTCCCCAATTTTCTTCCTATGTCTTTTTCAGGTTCTGGCCTGCGTCGTAACTCAGCTAACCTGCCATTCCATGTTCTTCTCCAGTCAGATCTTCTATTGTTTTTGTTCTCTTGCTGAATGACTTTATATTTAGTTCAGCTCCCCTTTGTCTTTGTTGTCTGACCTTCCTGACTCCCCTCTCGTTTCTCCTCCTTGTACTGCAAGTCCCACCCTGTTTTCTTTGCCCTTTCCTTTTCTTTGGCATCTCTCCATCATTGACCCTCATGTCTGTTCGATGTAATGTTATGAATGAGGATGTCCTTCTGGTTTGTCTCTCCTGTTCTCCTTCTGCTTTCTTTATACTCAGAGTCTTACAGACAACCAATCCTTTCCCTCATCTTCCCTTGCCTCTACTCACGCTGCAGGCATCACTGTTGACTGGTTGTGCCTGTTTAGCGGTGATGGTCATGTGCAGCATTTCTTTAGCCACCTATCCCAGTGCTGCAGCTGTCAGCCACTCCCTTCATGAATTGGCCTATGACCTTAGTCGCTATGTTACTTCCGACTATGATTCTCATCTAGAACATTTGTTGTTTGGCTCCTCTGTATTGCCGCAGTCTGTGTACTACTGTACTATTTCGACCGTAGGTTCACGCCCTGTCACCCGTCACCGAGCAAGTTCACTAGAATCATAGTTCATTCCTCGGCAATCAAGCAAAAATTCCCATAAATGGTAAATCAGCAACTGCCGGATCAAAGATTTTCACGTTTTTCAGCCTTTTTGGCCTCAAAACTTCTCTGTCACCATCACATGTACCAAATAGGTTCAGTTCACGACCCTATGTCACCCGTCACCTGAACTTACGGTCGAAATAGTACAGTATGCTGGTGCGCCTCCATTCCATCACTTTGTCTTGAAGTCTAATCCTTTTTAAGATGGTCTGTATCTTTCTGAAGTGCAACATTTTTTTTGTCTGCTCCTCATCTCTCAAACGCACCTGGAGTACTTGGTTCTCCTTATGGACACCCTTTCTCGTTTACCTACTATATGATTATTCCTGTCTTTGCTTTCTTACATACTTCAAGTAACTAGTCTGTCTATCTTTCCTCTGATGTAAAGCTATTTTCTTCTCTTTCTTTTTCATCTCTCCCTTTGTGTTGCTCCAATGGCCATTGCACCTGTGGCTGTTGTAGAGGAAAGGGTTGTCCAGGGGGTGGACTCAGAAGCGCGGGTCGTGCCAGGGAAATGTATGTATGAGTGCCGTAAAATGCTGAAAGCCCAGGGAGTCAAATCTAGAGTATGAGTAGAGGGGAATAAAGACTTGGAATATGATAAACTTAGCACAGATGGATCACAGACACTCAGAAGTGGTCAGGGAGGAGACAGGAAAACTTGATGGTGGTGGTGGGAAGCAAGAGGCGAACCCCTGTACATGACAGTGGTAACAACCGTAAATATGATCGGTCCAAATATAAGTAAAGAGTCCATAGGTATGGTGCCTTTGCTGGAGCAAAACCCTCGTCGTTGAACAAACCGGGAGCTACACAAAGACGGAATAGGGAGAGCACATTGTGCCACTCAACGGTGACTTGTGGGTGCCCAGACCACAGTCAGCTCAATCCCCGGCATAGTCCGAGAAGGCTGAAGACTTGGATATTCACTTGTCGTGTTGGTGTACATAGATGAAATGGAAAAATGTCTGTAAAGAGCGGATAGGAAAGTAAATAAGTGAGAGTGCGAGTGGAAATGCCAGATGAGAAACATATCAATCGAGAACCAATATTTGTAGCTGTGCTTGAAGACTCGGTGAAGAGACGGTGGAAGGAGAAATAAGGAGTGTGTGCAACGCTCAAAGAAATTGAGGATGTCGGTGATAAGCATGCAAAATGGCCAAGCCTGAAATTTACCAATTTCTGCGTCCTTGTTCCACTTACTAAAGTGGAACCAGAACTTATCTATATCTTGCCCATAAAGAGCCATAGAGAGGTCCGATCTGTTGGCTAAAGGCACTACGCCTCTAGTTACATAGTAAAGACTTGTCAGGTCACCGATACCACAAGGGTCAACGGCCTGGGGAGCTGCTGTGTATTTACGCATAATTCAAAGTCCAACCATTTGATCGAATTGGGACAGAGATAAAGTGTTATACCAAGGACATACACACACCATCCATTCTGACTACAAATTACACCTGAAAAAGTACACTACTGGAGTTGGGAATCAACAAACAAAGGAACCTTTGCTGAAAGTGGAACACGGCCCGAACAGTCCGGCAGTAGCCGACGGATCAATCCACGGCATGTTTGATATTCAACGCTTGGACCGAGGTCTGGATTGGGTAGCACAGTTGTTGCCTAGGGAAGATTGATCCACTAACTCCATCATTCATGTGTTGGAGTAGTTTATCCGTTTTCCCACACCACAAGTCATACTATATGACCATTTAACCGTGGTTCTGCAGAGAGGGCTAGACACGGGTAAAATCCACATCATAATATGATGCCATCTCTGGGATTAGAATCAAATCAGAACATAGGTCTCGGAACAAAGTATCTATTTAACCGTTTATTTATCCGTTTGTATTCATTGCGTGCTCATTGCTAATTATTCATGTACTATTTATATTTTATTAGTCCTGCATGTTGTGTCACTCGTTTGTATAAATACAGACAGGTTCAGAGAGGGAAGGCAGTGAATTCACCCCTTCTTGCTAGACGTATTCAGCTCTGCTGGTATTGTCGCTTGGGAAGCCTTGTATTCATTCGGAGTACCTCTTGGAACTTGTAAAGTTCTTTTAGTTATTTCGGTCAATATATTGTTGGTTGTTGGATCACATCTCGCGCTAGGATCTTAAGGAAACAGAACACGGAACAGACTCATAAGGGTTTCATAAGGGTTTCACAAGGGTTTCATAAGGATTTAGGCAAACGGACTTGATAGAACAAGGAACAGAATTTTAAGGGACCGAGAACACTGAAAGGATAACAACGTCTAAGGACTAATCCACCCACCCCACGAGATAAAAACACCTCTTGGCACCTTCTAGACCTCATCTGAGTCACTAGATCAGCTAATTGAATCATATCAGTATTTACGCGTAAATAGCTATTACTTATATCTAGCACAACCAGAGACCTAATACTTGGTCCAATCCCCGTACTCGCACCGTTTATTATTTGGATTTGTGTTCAGTGTTGGTTTTGTGTTATTAGTGTTCTAAGCGCTAATTTACATTTTACTACATTTCACGCTTGTTCAGATAGTCAGCGTTTCATCGGAGATGCAGATATGTGGTTGTGGCCTTGATTCGGTCATAGAGAGGGATAGTGCGCACAGAATAAAACTCGACACGGTCAGGTGACTATGATTGCTGGATGTGCGGAAAGCCCGGAGGGCCTGGTGGCAATGTGCTAGCCAATCGTCACTTCCACACTGTGCCCTTTGGTTGATCTGTCCACACATTGTGCTTTGCCTTTGTTTGGCTTTCTTGTTGACAGTCACTGTCGAGCATCGAGCATCTATCGAGCCTTGGGCATCTATCAAGCATCGAGCATCGGTTCCAATGGAGGTGGATTCAAATGCTTTCAAAGCTCACTGTAAACAACTTCTCCTCAATGATGGTCTTGCTGCCACTTGGCAGGCTGAGCCCTCTCACTTTGTATCCCACCCTCCCTCCTTTTGCTTTGTTCCTGTCTGATTATTCTCTAGCCTTGTTGCACCTGCTCTAAGATCCCAGCCACCTGCACTCGGAAGCTTGCCTCTACAGGCTGCCTCCACTGTCTAACCAAGATGTGATCCAAGTGTTCTGTCCAAGAGGGTTTTCATTTCGCGCATGCACAAGGTCCCTTTGGCTTGTCACGCTCTGCCTTTGATGATGCCCCATTCTCTGCATACTCTTCGTCCTCGTCGAGCAGGTTGTGCTGCTGCTCCCTCTAGTAGCCAGGCTTGCATCTCCTCCATGTGCATAATTGTCCTTTATCTCTCTCAACGTCCATCCTTTATGAAGCTGGTATGCACAGTGTTGTCCGAGGCCAGGCCGAGAGTCAAAAAGGTCTGACGGATTTGACCTTGACGGCCGCTTGACAGGGTTTTGACCGTATTTGACCATGTTTTGACCGTGGACCCACAAAGCTGATTTACACGCTTCCTGCGCCTCGCCACTCATAGTCACTCATATTTACATATATCTACCAGATCTTCTTCAGCTCCAGACTACTTTCACATGTCCTCCTGGGGCCAGGAACACTTCCGGCAGGGAAAGGTAAAATACAAAAACGATAAGTCTCACTGGGAAAGTCGCTGCAAGGCCTGTATTGCTCGACGGGTCCGGGAGTTGAGAGATGCAGACGAAGCGGAGGTTATTGCAGGTTTGAGGGAGTACGTGAGGTCCCCGACAGAGTTGGATACCCAAGGTGCGTAGCGCGATCACCGCGTCCTGATGACATCCTGACCTCTGACAGCGGAGGAAGACGTACCGCCGGTGTCTGGAAAATTGGAACGTTGGCTTTCCCATCTCTCTCGGTGCGATAGCGTGCCACCCGAACTGCAGGCTCTCGCGAAAGCGGCGTCAAAGAAGGAGAATGCCAATGGCCCAGGCATTAGACTATCCCGCGTGCAGGATGCCGCCCGTGCCGCTACTATCCTCCCGTCCCCACATCCGCGATTGACGTTGAATGGCCCCGGGCTGAGTAGACATCACGCGCCGCCTTCCTCGATTCTGAACGCGCGCATGACTTTGGACGTTCCCCATGCGATTTGTGAGCCTCAGGCATCAAGCCTAAGGTATGGGGTCATGTGGGAGCCACCCAAGCAGGAGGAGTTTGCACAAGATTTGTGCAAGCTATTTGTCGCCTGCAATATATCATGGAATTCTGCAGCGAATCCGCAATTGAATCTGTTCTTTTCTAAATACGTACCTGAAGCAAAAATTCCGGATCGTCGGGTGCTTTCTGGGCGCGTTCTGGATTCACTTGCCCTCCAGGCAGAAACTGGAATGAAGTCCATCGTCACAGGGAGACTCGGTACGGGGCAGTGTGACGGTTGGAAAAGCGGCGCCAAAGCTGCGATTATAACCACATCCGTGACAGTAGACATACAGGTGAGTTCTTGATCCAAAATATGTTGCACACCAACTGACACCAGTTGTCTCATAGCTATATATGATTGCTGCGCATGACGTATCTCCCGAGAGAAAAACGGCCGACAATTTGCTCCAAATTGTGTTGGAAGACATGGAGTATTGTGAAGAGCTTGGAATCATCATGATTGCTTATTGTACCGACGATGGTGGGGATGCGAGGGGAATGCGTGTCAGGCTGAAGCGCGTAAAGCCCAAACTTCTTATACCCCCGTGTTGGGGACATCAGGTGCGTTTCAAATGCGGCTGAAGATCCATTCTGACCGGCCGCCGTCAATCAGGTCAATCTTATCGTTGCTGAGGTCCTCGAACTTGACGTTCCGTGCATGCTTTCGATCGACGATGGCCTAAACATAGTCAAGTGGTTCACAAACCATAGCCGCGCAATTGGGCTGTTGAACGAAGAACAGAAACTCACAGAACGCTTCGAAAAGACCCATCGCCTTCTTCAGCTAATTTTCCCGGTCATTTCCCGCTGGATATATCATTTTCTTGCCGTACGGCGGATACTCACGCTTTCACCGCCGATGTGTACCCTCCACTTCAATCATCATGACAAACTGATCGAATGTGCTGGGCCAAAACGAGATGCGAGAGCGAAAGCCGAGAAAATCCTCGCCCCGATAGAAGACCCACAATTCTGGAAGAATCTTGCGGAGTATGGCCCTGCTTACATTTATGAAGAATCCAGTTAAATATTTTTAACAGGGTCAAAATCTTGTTGGAACCGCTGGCTATTGTGGCGAAATGCATGCAAGTGCCGGATGCCGGACTCGATCAGGTGCTGTTGATGCTCGGAAACCTATACCGAATCTACGGTTCCCCCGAGATCAACTCCCGCATCCGCAGCTGTGTTCGTAAAAGTTTGGAGAAACGTTGGCTTGCCATGGAGCGGGAGGTGTTTATCCTAGCCGTCTATCTAAGCCCTTATATCCGCGGCTCCGCCTTTTCACCCAAGAATCCCGCCTTGAAAGTGATCAGCCTCTACAATGTCGCCAAGCGCCTTTTTGTGCGCTTCTTTGACGTGGAACCTGATCTTGATTTCCACGCTGCATTCTTCGATTACAGCAAGGACCTGCGGGAATTTTCCTCAAAGTATATGAAACGCAAATGAAACTACTGTACGAGCACGAGGTACGTGACTTTCTACGTCAAAATGACCTAATTCACTGGAAATTCTACTAGAATAAACGTGTCAATGTGGCGAAGGTGTGGGAGCAGCTGGATACCGGAGAAGCGAACGGACGTAATGGCCTGGTCAAGCTGGCGATTTGGATTTTGAGTATCATTGCGAATTCAGCCGGCTCCGAACGTGGGTATAGCAAGTTTGGATTATTTTTGACCAAACTTCGTAGCCAGCTCTCAATTCAAAAAGTTCGAAAGATGATGACAGTGGATATGGATCTCAAGCGCCAGCACGAAGAATTGGGGCTGACGACGGATCGGATCAAACGAAAATTCGTCCATTTTGCGGAGCAGTATGTGGACGTCGGCAACGGAGCCCAAGCGATACGAAGCTGACTCATTTGCGAGCCTTACGACTCAGCTCCGTGATGATCTTACCAACAGCCGGGATGTGCCGCCTGACGAAGAAGAGGAGGACGATGAAGAAGCCATGCCAGCTGTTCATTCACAGTCCAACTACACTCAAGGAACTATTTCAATATCCGACGGACAATACGGAGAGCCTCGAGAACGGGCTTGGGTTTCATTGGCAGGGTGGGGTGAAGGATCTCCAGGATGAGATGGAGTTGTACGATCTTTTGATGGAGGAATTTGATCTATAGATTCAATCTCGTATTACTGGAATTTTTTCTGATTTTTTCTGCAATTCTACAAGCGTTTAAAACGGGTTTTCCAAAAAAGGAAACCCGGCCTTTGACGAAACGGTCAAAGGCCGGTCAAAGGTCTTGACGTTCGGTCAGACCCCGTCAGACCCCATCAAAGACAACACTGGGTATGCAGGTGTGATTCCTGTTACAGATCCTGCCGTTGACCCTCCTCGTTCTTCTGCTTCGATTCCATGAGGTCCTTCTGTCCATTCATCTTCTCTTGACCCTGTATTGGTTGGCTTCTCTCGCATTGCTGGCTCTGTCCCTGAGACAGCTCTGCCCGATGATCTCGAACCTGTCGTTGACAATTGTGTGGCTGTTGTTCAGTCCTACCTGTCTGATGATAGTGTCTCTGGCTTGGACCGGGACCAGTTACTTTGTCTGCAACGGAAACATGGTGAAACCAAGTATGTCAACATATGAATTTATGCAACACTATTGCTGAATGACATGGGCAGATTGCAGCGATATTGTACCGTCTTGGTGACTGGATTGCATGTCGGGGCTGATATGGCAAACAACAAAAGGTCCACACTGGGCGCAATTATGCGGACTGTTTCATATATGCAAAATCTTCACTGGCCTACATACGATTAGTCTCTCGTAGACAGACACTTCAACAAAAATCACTTCGTACCTCAGTTTGTTGAAGTCTGTTAGTTACCGTGGGGTCTTGATTGCATAGAATCTTATTATGTAAACTTTATCCAAGTAAAAAAGCTCGCCACTAACAGACCTCTCGTTTCTTGCTGGATTACTCTCCCAGGAGGTGTGCCCAACCTACCTATTGACTATGGCCTCATCCAGGATTTTTTTGAGGGTCCATGGAGACCATGTGGAATACTTTCTGCACGTCGGCCGATGGATCAAGGGATTATCGGAGGTCCCTCGAAGGCAATATTCGTGCTGAATTTTCGAAATTCTGAAGAGACAAAATGAACAGGAATGGATGTAAGACTGATTCTGTGTACTCAGTCTATGCACGGACCCGTCGGCTCTGACCCACCGCTCGAGGGGAAATCAAACTCCGATGTTTATGTAATAAGATTCTACGGCGATCGAGACCCCGCGGTAACAACAAGACTAACATACGATTAGTGTTGCCGCAGATTGAGTTGAGCTGAGACAGTGTGGCCAACTCGTCTCAACTCGATCAAGCGAGGCGAGGCGAGTTTTGATCGAGTTGAGTCGAGTTGGTGATCCCATCAGTCCCACGATGCCCAATTGGGAAGCACGCCCTCCAAAAGACCTCGGAGGAGAGCCTTGGTGGTCCATAGGACAACCCTATGTCATATAATGACACCTAGGAGCTTTCCATATTATTTGACAACGACTAAATTCATATTCCGAAGATATATAATACATGGACCCGTCATATGGCTTCACGACGGTCTTTTAATTATGTTCAACGCGTATAAAGGACCACCGAACGGTAAGGTATATTTGAGACACAATCATATCAAATTTCCTTGCTTCTTGATTTTTTCGATGGGGCTGGGATGGTCCGGCTTCACAAAATGCTAGTATAATAGCCCAGCACGTGCTTTACAATTGGCGGATGGGAAAATGATGGCAACAATTTGTCACAACTCGTCTTAGACCGGTCTGTAACTCGCATCGACTCGGATGATCGAGTCCATCAACTCGATGGCCGAGCCGAGTTGCAAATCGGTGTGAGCTCACACCGACGGCAACACTACATACGATCATACACATATTTTTTACATTACAAACATTCTATACTGTTGAACGACCAAATTAGCGTACAGACTTATGGAGTAGGCAGCCACAATGGGGGATTTCGAGCGTGAGGAAGAGAGCAGATCGGAGACCTCCGTAACATCTGATGTCGGCAGCGACTAAAGGACCAAAAAGAAGGGACTCGTACTGCCATTAATTGGCCCTCATCAACAGGTTTCAAACGGCGATCGGGTGGCCCAGAATTTTTACAGAATCTGGTACGGACATGGATTTCATCCCCAAACCACCCTAGAATCTTCGAAATAGTCATTCTATGAACACTTGAGCATTGGGAGAGGCACAAAAAAGGTGGTGTAAAATCTTCCACAGACTGAGATACAGTGCCACAGATTCTCAGTTCAACTGCAGAATGTGGTAAATATTTTGAACCCTTGTGTTCGCCTCCCCTTCGTCACATCAATATTTGAGAACACATGTATCTCCCATTCTAGAACAGTTTAGGGACAAATGGTAGACGAGATTCTGGGGCAACCGATCCGGCCCTAATACATGTGAAACGGAAGACGGTGCACACTGACTCGCCGCTGTAACACCTTACGACCTGGGATTTACTCAGTGGTGGTTGGCAACTGTGCCAAATATTAGTGGCGGAAAAGATAGTTTTGGAAGGTAGCGCCACCGCCTGTCTTGTGCGCTTGTTGCTCTGTGCGCGCTCCTACGACATACAATGGGCGTGGAATGTGTAATACAATTATTCTATAGATCTAGAGCTCGAAATATATCCAATTAATAATCATTTAGCATATCCTCGTCATTTCGGTGAATCGCTCAGCCTCTTGAGCATCCCAGTTGTCCACCACCGGTATCTCGGCGTCAACCTTGGAAATTTTATGACCCAGTATCAGATCTCGAGATACCGCTCGACTCTCAGATATTTGGATTTCGGGATGAGATGATACTACCTGGAAATCAAATGAACCATGAACTTTTTGCAGCTCACCCGCCCTCCAAAATCTCAGTTGAGTCAGGTAATTGTTCTCGCTTTACTTCCGAAGCGCCATATACTCATGCTTCGATAATAGGAAACACTCACAAGGGCCTCTAAGTCCACAGTCCAGGTAATGAGGCTTTGTGAGTCGAGAGCACACAGTCGGATGCACCTGAAACTTCGAAGAAAGACCAGGCGTCTGGCACAATTTTCGTTGCAAAGCCCGCCACCACAGTTGGCAACTGGAAGAGCTTGTGTCGAATGCGAAGTGGCAGATGTGGATCTGATTCTGGGCTGAGTCCAGTTTCATGATGAAATCAGTTGCATTATAGTAGTTCTTAGGCCATCTGTGGCTTATGTGATTACTAGTTACACTATTTAGTGAGTGGGCTGCTTACCGCCGGGTCTCCGCCCATTTAAGGGAGGCTGCGGGGTGAAACCCATTGGAGATGCGCCTTCAAGTTTAAGATCAATATCGTTATATTCTGCTTAAATCTTCGAAAATTGTTTCTCGACCTCGGGACGATAATATCTCAACAATATCTGCGGTATGAGTCCTGGCTGCTCACTGTCTTTGATAAAGTTCAATACTCATGTCAAGGTCATTGCAAAGACAACTCACTGACTATTTAATTATGCTGCAGAAGCACAGTTGATGACGCCACGTTATCGAACCCAACATCCGCCAGGTTGAGGAAAGTCTGCGTCACGGTTACCGAGCTGCCCGTGCATCCCGCGTTGCTGCATCCAATCAATTCAGTCAGCTAAGTTCCAACTCGATACCGTTCGTGGATGACATCGATATCGTTCATAGATGGCACTTACGAGTACAAAGTACACACAACATTCAAGGATAGTGTTACGCTCGAGACAACCTTATCTTGTCCCTCAGTGACGAGGTTGAAGCATGCGCTGGGGAGAGTGCCTTGCCAGTTGACGCAAGGGCTCCCGGTGTTTGCACCGTTGCAGGTTTGGATCAAGACGAAGGTTGATGGCGGGCCAATTTGAAGTTGAGTGTTTATTAAGAAACGAGGTTACGAGTGGTCAGTCTGTCAAGAGAGACTACAGTTGGGGACAATCAAAACCCGCCTATTTGGGACGCGTGGGAAAGTCGAATGCCAGGGGCGGGGAATGCTGTCGGGAAACCTATGAAATAGTTCCTATGTGAATCAAGGCCCAAATGAAGAGATTGGCACGAGCAGAATTTGTCAAATCGATGATTTCTCCGAAACCGACCCCAAAATATTGAGAAAGGCCAAAAGAAATCGCAAAAATAACGTAAAAATTACCAATCGACTCCTTTTGGTGAGCTTGTCATGATCCCGGCAAAAGCAAACAATTCTATCGAGCTGTTCCTTCGGAAAAAAATGATTTGATGTGTTAATTATTTGATCTGAAAACAGCGTAAAAATGCATTTGTATCTCAGGTGTGGCTTCTATTGGCTGCTAAATGGTTCTAATATACAGATATGTGACTTGGGAGAGATTTGTTAGTAAAAGTACCCCCACAGGGCCAAAAGGGGTACACACAATTCCGTTCAACCGGCCCAAAATATTGAGAAAAACAACGGCTCGTGGGAAAAACTTCGGAGATATGTTTTTGGGCTCCTTTTCGCCCTCCGGATCTGAATCTGGTGTCAGATTTCTACAAAAATGAACGGTTCACGTGCTATTAAATAAGCGGTGTTTGATTGTCCCCAACTGTAAGTGTTTATGTACTTTATACACGAGGGCACTCACTGTCAACCTGCCGATGTCGCCGCGTCGAGAAAAGTCAATAACAATGACACGTCGATCGTCACCAAGTCTCGGTCTGTCAGACCAGCAGTCGGATGCCTCAGGCTTTCGTAAGAAAAAGACCTGTCCATTCGCGAACCGCTGAAGACAGGAAAGAGACGGCTGCGAGGTGACCGAGGGAATCCGACAGATGTAGCGGCGCTGGTCATCCCTGGTTTTCCATGCAACCCTCCCCCGACATTTGGAGGTATGCGAAGCGTGGGGAACCGGTGGACGTAGATAGTTCTAGAATATTTCTCGGGGTACTTACTTTTCGGGGACTCGGTTACTGCAGTATATTAGGTGTACTCCTTAGATACGGGTCCTTGTCTTCTCAACGCCAGTTTCTCTGCCCGTTCCACTCGCCCTGCTTGAGTTTTCTTCCTGTTTCCATTCCGGAACAACCCGCACCGTGACAACAGATGCCATTCTCTAGCAAATTTTTTTAATCCCCAGAGCCTCAGGCTCAGCGGGCGTCTGTCGGATTTTGTTGGCGTGTGGCTAGCCCGTTGGCCATAATATCAAGGGACTGAAAAATGTGAGCGTGCCCAATCCTGACCCCTGCGTCAGCGTGGAAATTGAAAGCGCCGGGCCGCCGGCTTCGACATAATTAGAGCACGTGATACTAACTGCTTCTTTCAACTGCGCAAACATCATTGAACATGACGGTCCGTGCTTCGTTCTCCTTGAATGGAGCCAATCTAACCTCCAACTGGTCCAGGATCTTACATACTGCCACTTGCACATGTCAAACTACGATTTCCAAGTACTAGACACACTTGAGACTCCAGAATTCCTCAAAGGCGAACTGGGCGACGACAGTGGCTAGTAGTTGTGTTCCCAATACTAGCCGAATCTCAGGTGTTGAATTGTTTAACAGAACTCCCCATCCCAGCGCACATGGTACCTCCTGATCCCGATGATTCTGTTATATCCATGCAACATCCCCAGTCTTCTCGTCGACCTTCCGGTAGCTCCGGTAGGTTCCGAGGCTCCGGTATACTACCGGAGCCTCCGAACCATCCGGTACCATCGGGTTTTTACGCAATGAAGGATTACTGAGCGTTTCCCGTTTATCCGTCTTCCTTCCTTTTCACTTATTGTCATACGACTTCTCATCAGCACATCTGACTTGACTTATTGTTAAGAATCACTCTCCTTCCTTTTATGGAATACAATTAGATACTTGATATAAATACGTCTTTAATATGTCCTGTACGTCAGATTGATAATTGACGTTGCTTGGCTCATTTCCCTTGCACTGAGTCGTCTCCGTTTCCTCCGGTTCCCTCCGGTACTCCGACTTGTCTTCCTCTATCGGGTACCTGCCGGTTAGGGTAGTCGCTCACCCTTGACCCCCTGTGGTGTTGTGATCCTCCTCCGTATACGTTCCGGACCCTCCGGCTCTCCGACGCTCCGACATACCGGAGCCTCCGGTCCTTCGGCCATTTACTCTTCGGGTCCAACCCGGCTCGGTATATAACAGTATTATCAATCTCACTACTCTGACTGGCAATGTCTCGTCTTCCTAATCCAAATCTACCCAACACGGAACAAATCGAACGTTCCAATACTGGTCGGACTGATCGGGAACCTCGTCGAGAATCCCGTATGTTCAGCCAGATCGTTCCGATGAGTACTCCGGTCCAAGTTCTCGGTCCGTCGATGTACCCGTCTATTCCGGTATCACCCACCCTTCGATACACTCCGCATTTCACTCGGAGTTCACCCGCGCCGCCTATGCCATCTCCGACAACAATTCCGGGGTTAGTTCTCAATCCCCGGACCCCCGAGAATCCGGTGAGATATCCGGCCTCACCCCATCCACGCCGCGCTGCAGCAATCTCTCGTAGCGTATCTCCCATCGCTGGGCCTCGTATCGTTGAGGTTCCAGAAGATCCCCAGGAGGCTTCCGAAGACTCCGTACGTTCCGGAGGTCATGCAGCAAGCCTCCACTTGTCGGAGGAGCTTCCTGAGCGTGATCCTGCTCCTTCCCTTCATGACGGGGGGAGTAATAACGGCGATGGAGGCGATGGTGGCAGTGATGGTGGTGGTGGTGGAGGTGGTGGTGCTGGTCCACCGCCCGGCCCTCCCGGAGGTCCCGGCGGTCCCGGTGGTCCTGGTGTTCCAGGTGGTCCACCCGGAGGCCCCCCTGGCGGTCCACCTGGCGGTGGCCCCGGAGGTCCCGGTATACCTCGTGCTCCTCGTCGTGTTCCGACGCCTGAGGCCAACGAGGCCTTAATTATGGACACCATCCGGACCTTCCGGGATGCCATCAATGTGTTCTCCGCTCGTCCCGCGGACCTTCCTCCTCGTTCCAACCGATCCAATCTCCGTAATCCGGACACCTTCGATGGATCGGACCCGGCTAAACTCTCGTCCTTCCTCACCCAGTGCTATTTGCACTTTGCGGAGCGCCCGCAAGACTTTCCGGACGACGATGATCGTATTCTCTACATCATTTCGTACCTCCGGGGCAGCGCTCAGCAATGGTTTTCCCCCAATCTTTACGACCCGACCATCATTCCGGTCTGGGACGGCAACTTTGCCGTCTTCATTCAGGAGCTTACGTTAAATTTCGGGCCGCATGATCCGGTTGGGGATGCCGAGGACAAGATTCGCGCATGCCGGATGAAATCCGGCGACCGGATCACCACTTATATCATCGAGTTCGACTTCCTTTCGGTTTTGACCCGGTGGAGCGATAACGCCCTCCGGTATCAGTTTTACGAAGGACTTCCCCGTCGGATCAAGGACGACATGGTTCATCATAACTATGCCAACACCCTCGACGGAGTGAAGTTGGTCGCTCGCATCATCGATGGCCGGTACTGGAAACGCGAGGCGGAGAAGCTCCGGGAGCGTGAACGCGATAAACCCTCCGGTTCCGGTGGAGGTAACGCTACCGGAGGTCAATCCGGCAACCCGAAACCCAGTAATCGGAATTCCGGCAAGGGTTCCAAATCTTCCAACGCTCCCGCACCCTCCTCTACCGCTGCGACTGCCGGAAACTCCGGTAACAATGCCGGACGCTCCGGTAACCAGGGTAAAGGCAAGGCCAAGTCGTCCGACGCCACTCCTGCCGCTCGCGCCTACGCCGACAAGCTCGACGCCAGCGGAAAGATCAAGCAGGACGAACGCGAGCGTCGCCGGAAGAATAACCTCTGCATGTACTGCGGAGGTAAGGGTCACACAGCCGACAACTGCAACAAGCGTCCTGGGCAGGCTAGTGCCAAAGCCGCCCAGGCCTCGACCTCCGGTACGACCACCCAGGCTCCGGCGGCTCCGGCTACGCCGGCCGCCGCGGCTGCTGAGTCAAAAAATTGATCAGCAACTCGGAATCCTCCGCACCTGGTCCGAGTTGCGTTGACTCACGGGTGCTCACCGAGGTTCGTCTCAACGCTTCCGCTCTCTTCCCTAATGCTCTTTACGTCTCTCTCGATATTTCTTCCCTCCGGTCGGACATCTCCGAGCCGGAGCTATGCTCTTCCATGTCTCCATCTCTTCTCTCTCGAGTAGTCGCGGGATTCAACTCCCGTGTGCGTGCGCTTGTGGACTCCGGATCATCCCATTGTTTTGTATCATTGAAAGTCTGCGAATCTAATGCGTTTTCCACGTATACGGTGGACCCGGTGCGGGTCCGGTATCTCGACGGCTCATCTTCCATCATCAACCGGATGCTCCGGTTGTTGCTCCGGTTTCCTTCTGGCGAAGTTCAATACATGGACTTCTTCGTCACACGTCTCGATTCTCCTTGCGATCTGGTCCTGGGATACAATTGGCTCAGCCGCATTAATCCGTTGATTAACTGGTCCGAAGCCTCTATCACGTTCCGGCCCGATCCCGTAAGGGAATCCCTGTCGACAACCCCGGAAATAATTCCGGGATCTGCTACGGTAGTTCCGATTACGGACGAGGCACCTCCGGTTCAAGTCGTTCCGGCTCCGGCGCCTACACCGACTCCGACGATTCCGCCATCTCCCGCTCCTTCCATGGAGACTCTTGCTCCTTCCATGGAGATTCCGGAGGCCTCCGGGCCTCGTCCTCTCTCTAACCCTCCGCTTGTGTCTCTCGTGTCTGCTGCGGCTTACCGCTCCATCATTCGAGACAAGGATTGCTGTCAATATACAATGCGCGCCACTCCCTCGGAAGAAGCCCGTGCCCGGTTTGCTTCCGCATCTGCTCCGGACACTTCCGGTATACCTTCCGAGTACCACGAGTTCGCTGACGTCTTCTCGGAGCAGGAAGCTTACAATCTTCCTCCTCATCGAGAATTCGACCTCAAAATCGAGCTCCTGGACGGCGAGGAGCCTCCGGTCGGTCATGTCTACTCCCTTTCGCCTACCGAGCTCGCTGCCCTTCGGGACTTCATCAACAAGAATTTGAAGTCGGGATTTATATACCCGACTCGTTCAAGTCATGGAGCTCCTATTCTCTTCGCTAAGAAGAAGGACGGTAGCCTCCGGTTGTGCGTCGACTACCGAGGACTTAATCGGATTACGAAGAAGGACCGCTATCCGCTTCCTCTCATCGCCGATCTCCTCGATGCTCCCGGGAAGGCTCGCATCTATACAAAACTTGATCTCCGGCACGCATACCATCTCCTCCGGATCGCTCCGGGTGACGAACCTAAAACGGCGTTTCGTTCTCGCTATGGGTCCTTCGAATTCCGGGTTGTTCCGGAAGGCCTTACCAACGCTCCGGCCGCTTTTCAGCGGTTCCTGAACAGTTTGTTCGCCGATCTGTTGGACGTGTACGTCATCATCTATTTGGACGACATATTGATCTATTCCGATGATCCGACCCAACATACCGAACACGTTCGGGAAGTGCTCCGGCGCCTCCAGAAGGCCGGACTCTTCTGCAAACTCTCAAAATGCGAGTTTAGCGTCACCACCTGCGAATATCTCGGTTACATCCTGTCGCCGGAAGGCTTCCGGATGTCTCCGGACAAAGTTTCCGCCATCGTTGATTGGCCGGAACCCCGGAAAGTGAAGGACGTTCAGTCTTTCCTTGGGTTTTGTAATTTTTATCGGCGTTTCATATGGAACTACTCGGCGATCACGATCCCTCTTACTCGCCTCACTCGTTCCAACGTCCGATGGGATTGGACCCCGGTTTGCCAACTCGCATTTGACACCCTCAAGCACGCGTTTACGGAGGCTCCGGTACTTTCACACTGGATTCCGTTCCGGCAGCTTACTGTCGAAACCTGACGCCTCCGATTACGCAATCGCCTCGATTCTCTCCATCCTCGGAGATGATGGCGAAATTCATCCCATTGCGTTCCGGTCTCGGACACTCGGTGCGGCCGAACTCAACTACGACACTCATGACAAGGAACTCTTGACCATCTTCGACGCCTTTAAACACTGGAGGCATTACCTCGAAGGACCGGAGCTTCCGGTCGACGTCGTAACCGATCACAAGAACCTGGAATACTTCGCGACGACCAAAATCCTCACTCGTCGCCAAGTCCGGTGGTCGGAATACCTGTGCCACTTCAATATGGTTATCCGGTTCCGTCCGGGTAAGCTCGGAGCCAAGCCAGACGCTTTGACTAGACGATGGGACGTCTACCCTAAAGAGGGGGATAGGGCTTACAGCCAATTGAATCCTCAAAATTTTCGCCCCATTTTTACTCAAGATCAACTCACTGCGTCGCTCCGGGCCACATTCCTCGAGGAAATCACCCTCCGTTCCTCCATCGTTATGGATGTTGAGAAGCTCTATTCCGACATTCGTGCCCACTACAACGATGACCCAGCCGCCGTTGCGGGCATTGATTCCGCAGCCTCCGGCACCACTCCGCGCTGGAAACTCGACCCTTCCGGTATGCTCCGGCTCTATGATCGCATTTACGTTCCGGTGGTTTCCGGAGATGCTCCGGACCAGCTCCGCGTACGTGTTCTGCAGAATTTGCATGATCACGAGTTGGCTGGCCACTTTGGACAAAATCGCACATTAGCACTCGTACGCCGTGAGTACACTTGGCCGGAGGTTCGGACCTTCGTCCGGGACTACTGTCGGTCGTGTGTTCTATGCAAGCGCAACAAAAAGCCTCGGCATCGGCCTTACGGACTCTTGAAACCCCTTCCGGTTCCGCTCCGGCCTTGGCATTCCATTTCCATGGACTTCATCGAGCAACTCCCTCTCTCCGGCGAGTTTGACTGCATTTTGGTGATTGTTGATCGGTCATCCAAGCAGGTCATTCTCATTCCTTGCGATACCCATATCAATTCGCCGGAGCTCGCTCGCCTTTTCCTCATTCACGTCTTTTCCAAACACGGTGTTCCGGCACATGTTACGTGCGACCGGGGCTCCGAATTCATCGCTTCCTTCTTCCGGTCGCTGGGTGAACTTCTCAATATGGAGATCCATTATACTTCCGGTTATCATCCGGAGGCTGACGGTCAAACGGAACGTATGAATCAGACTGTTGAGCAATATATCCGCATCTACTGCTCGTATCAACAGGACGATTGGGACCGACTCCTTCCGCTTGCGGAATTCGCTCTCAACAACGCTCCGAATGCTTCGACCGGCATCTCCCCTTTCTTCGCCAATAAGGGTTACAATCCGGCAATCACGGTACATCCGGAGCGTGACGTTGCGAACATGTACGCCAAGGATTTTGTCGTTGATCTTCAGGAACTGCATCAGTTCCTCCGGGAGCAAATCACTTTTGCCCAGGAGCGGTACAAGGAAACCGGAGACCGGAAACGTGCTCCGCAACCTCCGCTTTCGATCGGCGATCAAGTTTTCATCCTCGCGAAGCATCTTCACACCAGCCGGCCAACTCCGAAATTCTCGGAGACGTACCTTGGCCCTTACGAAGTTATTGGCAAACCCAGTGCCGCTTCTTATACCATTCGGCTTCCGAAATCGTTGTCACAGGTCCATCCAGTTTTCCATATATCCCAACTTGAACCGCACGTTCCGAACCCATTCCCGGGACGCGAGGAGCCGCCTCCGGCAGCCGTAGAATTCATCGACGGCGAGTCACACTTCGAAATCAAGCAAATCGTTGACTCGAAGATCGACCGGAGGTTCCGAACTAAGCTCCGGTACTACGTCGAATGGCTCGGATACGAGAATACCGACGATCAGTATGCTTGGGTTGGGGCGGACGACTTGGATGCGGCCGAACATATCGACAACTTTCACCGGCGCTTTCCGAATAAGCCCGGACCCGAATATTAACTCATCACACAAAATTAAAATCAAGAAAAACAGAAATTCAACCAATTCAAAATACAACACTCATTTCATATATTTACAAATGTCTATTTTGTCCTTGGGCCTCCAGGGCCTTCACTCCGCGCTTCCGGACGCTTCCGGCTCTCCCGGAGCCTCCGGCTCCCCCATCTCCTCATCCGAATCGTCCATCACGAAGACTCCATCCTCCTCGTGGAATCCGGCTGGCGCTCCCGGCTGCAGCACGAGAGTCTGGAACTCGCGCACCTCCGACTCCCTCTTCACCTGCACCGGAGGCTCCGGTGCTGGCGAAGGAGTGGGCGGCGGAGGCGGGACAGGCTCGGGGTCGGGCTTGAAGGTAAGGACCGTAATGGTCCTCGCCTCCGCAGCCTGGCTCGCAACTCGGGACGTCGCGGCGATTTGTTCTTCGGGCCCTTCCGGCCCCTCCAGCGCCCCAGGCGCGTCCACCTCCATCCTCTCATCCTCCCCGCCGTCCGTGGACCGGAAATCCTCCGGCCAGGATTCGGAACGGGCTCGGGGCGCAACCGGAGCCTCCGGTTCCGCCTCCGAGTCCTCCGACTCGACGGGTCCCACCTCCTTCTCCTCCACCTCGGGGCTCCCGCGCTTCATCAGCCTCCGGCGCTTCGCCGGGGGCGCATCCTCATCCTTCTCCGGCTCCTCGGCGGCCAGGTCGAGCTCCGCCTGCTCCACGAGGGAAAAATCCCACTGGGAGGCCTCCATGTCAGCGGCCATCCACCGGAGCATCCGCTCTACCCCAGGCGGCACCTCCCGACCACTTTCCGGCGCTGCGAGTGTCTTGAGTATAAGCTGGCACGCCCGGTATGCCAGCTTATAGCGCAACATAGTGCGCCCCACCTGCTCCCCGAGGTATCCAACGTGAGCATCAAGCTCCCGGACCTGTGCCCGCAGACCCTCTCTGCCCTCCGCCTTCCGGGCCCTCCTTTCCCGCTCCTTCCGCGTGCGATCGCGCACCTCGCGGTCGCTCCGGTCACCCCGCTCCGTTCGGGGGTTCCGGCGCGTCCGCGAGGGCCCCGCAACCGGTGCGGACCCTTGGCGACGGGCCTCCTGTGCCGCGCGTCGCTTGTTGACGCGAGGCGGTCCAAGGGGCCGCGCGCGACTGCACTGGATGTGCTTTGCGCGGCACCGGCGGCAGGCGGTGCGTCCCGCCTCGACGACGCACACCTCGCCACTCCTCCGGCAAGAGTCGCAAGCTACGAAAATCAAAACCGTTAGTACCGGAACCTCCGGTTTTCACTGCGACGCACCGTTCTCCCCCTCCTGCTCGACGTCGCTGTCGTCCTCGTCATTCAGTTCGTCCACCTCGCCTCCCCCCTCCGCACGCTCCGGCGACACCGACTTCAACGTTTCTATCACCGGCAATTCGTCGAATTCCGGAGCCTCCGCGTCGAGCGCCTCCAGGTCTCGAATGAGCTGGAGGGCGCGAGCGGCCTCCTCGGTCGCCACTTCCGCGCGCTGTGCGGCCTCCTCCGCCTGCTCCTGATATGCGGAGATCAGGCGGCCCCGGCGCTCCTCCCGTTCCTCGTAGAACTGCTGGACTGCCTCGTCCCGCAGCTCCATCGTTGTAGCGCGCGCCTTCCCCTTCCCGGTTTTCTTGCCGTTGCCGGCGTCGCTACGGTAGTCGTCGCTCGACCCCTCGCGCCCACTGTCGTTGTTTCCGTGGCTCGACATCGAATTTTGGGGTTGGTGACCGGAGGTGGTGGTGGTACGAAAGAAAGAAACGTCTGAGTCAAAAACCAACAGCACGTGACTTTTTGATCTTGTTTATTTTCCCACGCTTCTTCATTGTTAGACAAACCTCATTCCTTTTGGGTTCCTCATGGGAGAGGAACCTAAGAGGGGGATACTGTTATATCCATGCAACATCCCCAGTCTTCTCGTCGACCTTCCGGTAGCTCCGGTAGGTTCCGAGGCTCCGGTATACTACCGGAGCCTCCGAACCATCCGGTACCATCGGGTTTTTACGCAATGAAGGATTACTGAGCGTTTCCCGTTTATCCGTCTTCCTTCCTTTTCACTTATTGTCATACGACTTCTCATCAGCACATCTGACTTGACTTATTGTTAAGAATCACTCTCCTTCCTTTTATGGAATACAATTAGATACTTAGTATAAATACGTCTTTAATATGTCCTGTACGTCAGATTGATAATTGACGTTGCTTGGCTCATTTCCCTTGCACTGAGTCGTCTCCGTTTCCTCCGGTTCCCTCCGGTACTCCGACTTGTCTTCCTCTATCGGGTACCTGCCGGTTAGGGTAGTCGCTCACCCTTGACCCCCTGTGGTGTTGTGATCCTCCTCCGTATACGTTCCGGACCCTCCGGCTCTCCGACGCTCCGACATACCGGAGCCTCCGGTCCTTCGGCCATTTACTCTTCGGGTCCAACCCGGCTCGGTATATAACAGATTCTGACAGTATTTGGCCCTTCATTACCGATTCGTTTATGTTGTCAATTAATGGTGTCATCAGTATTACCCTCGCAAGCACACCCGTCGTATCCGTACGGAAACCCTACCAACGTCAAGCATCCTGCGTCACGTCCTCGCCCGCCATATGACCCGTCTTCTCGTGTACTATTCGAAGACATGGGCTATGACAGTGGCGGCGTGAACGGCGCTCTGCGGTGGAGAGATCTGGCAATGGAACACTTATTACCTGTGGACGAAGAGGAGGAGGAGGCGAAGCGTGCCATCGAAGCGCGCAAAATGGCAAGTGGGGCTCCGAACACGACGGCGCCGCAACCAGGTATGGTGCAAGATCAAACTGTAGATGAAGAGGAGGAGGAAGAAGAAGAAGAGAATGACGAAAACGAAAACGATGAAGAAGGCGAATCTGACGAACTCACAGAAGACGAGGACAAAAATCAAGGCTGATGATGTGCCGGAAGCGTGAACCCGACACACGGGGGATTTGGATGAATCGACCAAAGAAAGACTGTTCTAAGTGGTAGATTGACCGAAGAAGTAAATCTATGATGTACTAATTTATTTTAAACTAAACTACGAATACGGGCTTTACAAGAGCTTTATATGAACTGAGGTGGCGGTGCATAGGTGATTGCATCACATATCGGGCCGACACCGACGGAAACTGAGTGAATGCTGACAACCCACGCAGTGTATGTCCAGTGTTGAATTAGGGAATAAATGAGACATCAGTAAGGAGTGGATTGAGCAGACAGAAAATAAAAGAAAGTGATGGGGACATTACGAAGTGACGTTCACGTTCCGAGTCGTTACATGATGGTATCCATATTTCTTTTCTCGTCGTCTTGGATGTACATGTATGTGCCACATTTTTCACTGATACCGCTTCTCCAAACCTTTTGTCCATCGTTCGATATTGAATGAAGAGGACAACCTTGAGGATTGCGCCCACTTCAAGTTACTGATTGCACCATTTGCACAGTGGATGGATCAAGAGGATGGCAATATGCAAGCGTCAATCTTGTGGAGTTGAAGCTTGAGCCTATTCGCCGTTCTCTGCCTCCTTCCCCGGCTCAGAAATTCGATCGCGGTGGGCAAGTGATCCCCACAACTGCCAATGAATGCCGGATGAATGCCGTGTCTCACGGTTCATCAAAGCCGGCCCGTCTTTGCCGATGGTTCAACTTTCGGTTCTACGGTGGGGTCACCATTTCGAGATGCCCTGAGTGTTGGAGATAATCCAAGCTTGACCGCATGGCTTGGTTCCTGGCCATATGGTTTGGTATCTCTCCGTATGGCTCACTCCTTATCTACATGTGGTTCGCTATCCGTCGCCATGCCTCCACAATGTTTCTGACTCACATATTTCATATTCCTTATCTATTTGATATTCACCTACATATAAAAGCTCAAGTACTTGTGGTATTTACCTCACTGGTTTGCCTCGCAATTACCTCTTGCTTGCAAACTCCCTCCTGAGCCAAATTCTACACTGAGTGAGACCAACATGGCTTACAATCAAATCTTCGGCCTGACACCTGGCCCAAGGCTTGTGATTGCGCAGTGAAACAACAGCCGAATGGATTATTGAATTTCAATGGGATTATGCCAACAAGATTATGACCGCTCCTCACAGTATACAGTGCCGTGGACGATGGTAAGAACTGTGCTCGTTTTTTATACGGACGACTGGTGTCCCTCCTACCGTCCTCCATCGCAAGTGATGGTTAGACTTGATCCGCAGTGTTTCTTATTTTTGTATTTACTAATTGTCTCCTCGCTCGCTCTCTAGTTCTTGGATACTAGGACGAGGGGCGGCACTGGTCTACTAAATGGCAAATTAACTTGAAAACCGAAGTCAGTCCGACGGAAACAGAGAAGACAAGACGTGCGAGTGAGGATTTTCCCGCCCTTGAAATAAACTATTTCATATCTCATGGATAGTCTCGCAGTTGGAGGATTACTCCCTCGGTTCTGTGGCCAATTACGACTGTTCCGGACCTGGTTCCATACTCAAGACCCCGGTGACCACAATTATGTGGAGTGAAGAAAGAAAAGTTGAGCCGAGCCAAGTTTACGGTTGCGTTTGTTCGCGTTTTCGTGGGCGACGATTCACTTGCGGACCGTCGAAAAGTGTGGCCATGTCGATGCGAGATTTTAGGTTGAAAACGTTGCGTTGACGCACGAATTGGGCTTTCTTGAACGACTTGCGCATACAGTTGCTCTGACCGGTGGAGCCAGGGAAACCGCAGAGTTCTTAGAGCGTGTGGCTATGCTGGGGATACACCGAAGCTTGACGAAATCGAACAACGGTTGTCACTTTTCCAACCTAACAATTTATTTTAACAAGGTACGAAAGTATACGAAACATATCATAGAATAACGGGTGGGTGCAAGAAGGCACGTATCATGAGCTATAGAATAATTCGTCGAAGCATTTGGGTCTATCTAGTCTTTGGTAAGGACGCGTCCGCGCGCGTCGAGGTTGAAGAGGCTCGCCAGCTCGCGAACGCTGAGGCGGCCGATCTTCTTGCCTTTTCCTTCACCGAGGGAGCCGTCGGCGAGGCTCTGCTTGCGTTCCTGGAGCGCGAGGATGCGGTCTTCCACTGATGAAGTTGAGTCAGTAAGGGCGGTCAATCATATGGTGGGGTACTTGCCCGTATCTGCGATTACCAGGCGTCTAACAATGACCTTGCGGGTCTGGCCCAAACGGTGGACCCCTGGAAGGACGATTAGATTGAGCTGAGAGCAGAGGCGAAAAAACTCGCTGTCAAAGGCTTGCCTAGAAGGGAATTTCAGAATCGGATCGAGGGCCTGCTCGAACGGAAAACTTACTGGTCGATGGCTGGTGACCACCCGAGGTCGAGCGAGATGACATTGTTGGCGCGGGTGAGATTCAGGCCGACACCTGGAAGGGATGTAAGGCCGATCATTCGTAACAAACCTGAGAACGACATACCTCCGCATTTCAGGGACATCAGCATGACGCGGGCCTTGTCCTTCGACATGAAGACCTGGACGGCCTGGTCGCGCTTGTTACGGTTCATGTCGCCTTGATATCTACACGCCGAGAATGAGACATGAACAGGAAACCAGGGGTTGAACGAACTTGACGTGGACAATGCCCGCCTCGGTAAGGTAGTCAGACACAATGGTCAGGCAACCCGTCCATTGGGATACAATCAAAGTCTAAATGAATGAAGATGAACACCACGCATTAGGCAAACAAGACAACCCACCTTCTCGTCCGGCTTCTCTTCGACCAACTTCTTGAGCGTCTCCATCATGCTCTGAAGGGAGACCAAGTCAGAATATGTGGTCGGGAACACTACAAGTACGCACCTTCATCTTGGTCGAGGGGAGGAACTTGGGCATAAGCTTGATGGCCTCTTTCGACAGCTTTTTCTTCGCCCCAAAGAGGATCTCTTTCTCCTCGGGCGTGTCGTCGTTCATTTCGTCGTCCGAGTCGATGATGGTAATGGCCCGACGCTTCCCGAGGGGCTTCTTCATGTTACGGCGCGCGTCCTTCTCCTCCTCGTCCTCGTCACTCTCGACGATGAAGTCGCTCAAATCACTGTCCTTGTACTCGTCATCCTCAGATGCAGGTTCATCCTCCTCCACCTCAGCGTCGGACGAATCCAAAACTACGAACTTGCGCGCGGCGCTCTTGCGGGCAGGGCGCCTGCCCTGGGTCTTGGCCTTCCCCTTGCTTTTCGAGACAGGTTTGACGGGCTTGACGTCTTCCATCTCGATGTCCGAATCCTCGTCGGCATCCGGCGCGAGGTCTTTGTCGCTGGGCTCGAAGGCTGCACTCGGAAACAGCGTTTCAGAGGAGATGGCGGAACGACAAGCGGGGCCTGAGTGGGCATGTCAGCAGCTGAGTCATGGTGCGGGGAGCATATGCACTCACAAGGGCGCTCGTTGGCCTTGTATTTAGGGTCCGCGCCATCGGGCAGCGGAGTCTCCATGACGTCGTCTGAATACGGGGTGAGACTATGCGAGGCACAAGAATGAAATACTCACGGAGACAGTCCTTACAGAATTGGTGCCCGCACGGCGTAACTACGGCCGCAGTGAGCGCGTCGAAGCAGATTGGGCAGTCGTCCTGCTCCACGGTGGCATCCGCGGACTAGGAGGCGCGTCGATAACAATTGCTCGGCATATGGTTGAACACGAACCTCCTTCTCCGCTTCAATACGCCTCAGCGCGGCCTCCTTGAACTTCTCCTTCATCTTCTTGACGAAGTCGGGCGTCATCACGGCGCGGGCACGGGCGAGGTCGTCCCGGTACTCCTCGGGCTCGTCGGCTTCATCGGCGGCCAAGAAGTAGCTGCCGTTCTCCTGGATGAGCGCCGGGTGACTACATAATTGGCGTAGGCGCAAAAGCATGACTAAAACACTGGATTTTGGAAAAAAAATCGACGTGTAAATATAGGAAACAGACGAAGACATGCAAACTCCAACCTGGCGTAGTTCTTCAGCACCGTGCCTGCCTTGAGATACCGATTAAATTTCTCTTGCTGTTTCATTTCGACCTGGAGAACAAACAAGTATCAACACACATTCCCGAAGCACGAAAGTCATGTACCATCGCGTAGATATCGCGCTCCTCTTGGGAGAACACCAGACTAACCAGCTCGGTCGTCTTTTCGGGCAGCTCGATGAGGCGCTTCCCGTCTAGCATCGTCGTCTTCATGCGACGAATTTGGAATAACCCGAATATAGCCTGGAGCCGGGTGACCGCCAATTGAGCTGAGGACCAGAATTGAGCAAGAGCAGAAAAGCGAGCGGGAGGACGAGCGCGTACGCTGCTTTTTCTCGAGGCGCCCCACATGCTCATTGAACTCGGTCCAGTCGTGCCAAGGCTTGACCCTCAAGAACCGCAAATAACCATGAACGTCGACGAGGCTGTTGACGATAGGAGTCGCGGTGAGGCACCATCTGTATTTGGCGCTGAGTTCAGTGACGGCCCGAGAAACCCCTGCGCGATGCGTGGATGAGTAAGGACAGCGAGAGATAGAGCGGACGCACTCGTCCGCTTATTGCGGATATTCTGAGCCTCGTCCAATACTATGCGAAAAAACTAGGGAAGCCGATGTGAGGAGTGGAGGAGAGCGCACAAGAAACTGTAGCTCACATCGACCTGGAAAAGCAAACCGCCTGCAAACAGCGTCGATTGCGGGTGAGACATGGGAAAGGAGATAATGGATGCCACTCACGCTCCTTCTTGCGTTTGTTCTTGGGACGATCGGAACCTGAGTCATCTGAATCGGACGTGATAAAGTCGTCGGCCGTTTTCTTGGACTTGGCCTTCTTCTTCGCCTCTGCCTCGTAGTCGGGCCATTCGAGCGACATGGTCTGACAGCATAACATAAGTAACCCACGGCACACCACTACGAAATACGCACAGAGTATGTGGTCAAGACCACGTCGTATTGCAAAAGATCTGCCTTTCTCTTGACTTTATTAGATCCTGCGGAGAAGATGAGTCCCAAGTAATGCGCAGACGGATTATATTCTCACCGTGGTATATAAGGACCTTCCAGTCGGCGTTGGTCTTGGTAGCGATTCTAGGAGTAAGATTAGACGGATACGATTAACTTGAATTGAGAACACCCACTCTTGGTTCCATTGGACCAGCAGGGCCAATGGTGCGAGGATCAGCGTCGTCTTGCACGCCGGGTCTTGGGACGGATTCTTGCACATCGTCGCGATCCTACCGGGGGTTTAGTGAGGGAATCAAATGTGAGGCAGAAATTCACTCACATCTGGATGGTTTTACCTAAAACACGTTAGAATTATTGTAGCGTCTGTTTATAAGAGACTATGTGTTACCTAGCCCCATCTCATCGGCCATGCATCCCCCTTTCAGAGCCTTATTGTTTTCTTTCTCGACCATCCACGCGACACCGAGTAGCTGGTGAGGCATCAGCGGAATGCCCAATGAGGGCAGCAGCTCGTGCGTGCTCTGTAGGCCCAATTTCTTCATGGCCTTCTCGATGCTCGCGTCCCCGTCGAATTGCTCGGCGTTGCCCGCCTGGATCAGGAACTTATCGATACTGCAAGCACTCGCGTCAAAAGAAAGCCTAGGAACAAGGAAATGGACTCGACTCATCGGCCTTGGCCTGCGGACCCATGAACGTATCGCGCCCCCGCCCGTGGTAGTCGCCGTTCTCGTCGTGGTGGTCCTGGCCACCGACAGGCGCGATGTTCGGGATCGCGTGAAGGTACTTGTTTAGGGTGACGAGAGGGTCGATCTCCATCTCATCGCCCGAGTCGATGGATGGCAGGGCGCGAGGGCCGGGGCCCTTGGAACCCGACGCGACGGCGTTGTGTTGAACGACGGATTTGATGTCACCAGGGAAAGACCCAGGCATCTGGCTGAAGGACTCGGCCTTGAATTTCGCTGCAGCTACAGCGGGATTGTAAAACCCGGGCGGAGGCAGCTTGGGGAATGACTCGGTCATTGTGAGGACCTTCGACGCCGTGCGCTTGACGGGGGACGCCGCCCGGGGGAGAGACGCGTCGTATTGCTCCTTGAGCTTGCGAAGCCGAGTCAGCTCGCTGGCGTGGTGGGTGAGCCGAGTCATGTCAGCCTTGGTCCTCTTGCGCTTGCGCAATATACGGTCGTAAAGGGCTTGGAGATGCGTTATCTGCGTCTGCGTCGAGTCGATTTTACGGCGTATATCGTCCACGTCTAGAGCAGGAAGTGGAACGGGAACAGGTTCCGTCTTCGCGACGACGGTATTACGGTTCACTTGGGCGAGAGGCGCTTTCAGCGTCGGCTCATGCTTGGCCTTCTTGATTATCGAGTTCTCTTCTGCTCTAGTACCGAAGGCGGCGTCGCTGACGCGCTTACGCGGGATGGTGGATTCGACAGGCTCAGGTTTGACATTGGCGCGGGGAGTGAGTCGAACGAGCGAAGAACGTTTTGGAACCGCTGCCTTGGGCGCGGCTGCGGCGACAGGACTCGAAGAGGACTGAACTAAGCTTCTCTGGGAGCGCTGTGGTGTCCCCAAAGGGGAGCTCGCTAATGCGTTTAAAACAGACTCTTTCTTGACAACGACGCCGCGGTTGGGGCCAGCCTAAATTTAACTGAGAAAAGCGTTTTAGTCGAGCTTTGAGGCGCCTACCGATGCCACCGGAACCTCTGTCGAGCTTGCTCCTGCTTCCGACCTAATTCTAGCTAGTCTTCTTTGTTTGTGGGTGGCATGCGATTCAATATGCGCCTAACGAGAAATGTTAGAGGGTAAAAGGACGGGACAAGATGGAGAAAACGAACGCGGTACGCCGACAGCGAGCCTAAGCCCTCACGCACGCCACCGTCCTTGGTTTTGACACGCTTGATGAGAGGAATGGAGACGCGATCGCAGCCCTCCTCAAGACAAGTAACAGAGCCGACTTTTAAATAAAATAGGTGAGAAATATGACGTGGGAAGGAATAGACGCGTGCACATACATCCTTTTTTAGGTTCCAGGGTGACACGGAACTGGACAGGGGCAAAGTTAGTTTTTTGAAGCACGACGCGTGAGACGGAGGCTACAGACCAGTGTGTCATGAGGGTATAGGTTGATGTGATTCTTAAGTTCTTCAAGATACGCGTGGGGCACTGCGGCGGCCTGAAAGTCGCGTTAATGCCACGGGGCAAAGTCACAAAAGGAAACTCACCGAACCCGACGGCGGGAGAGAGAGATGAGTCTTTGCGAGGGCTAGAAGGGCTTGTGGCGCGGTTTGCGCCATGCTTGGGTGGCTAGACGCGCTGGTGGTGGTGGTGGAGGTCCAAAAGGTGGAACCAATTAGGTGCAAACTCGCCCTAATATAGCCACTCAATTGCACTGACTCGTGATCCAACGTGATCGTGTTGAAAGGTCCCACGCCACGAACAATGCTCTGTTTTTGCGCCAATCCCGTCCGCACTTAGGTGGAGGTCAGCCCTGTTTAGGCCTATGTCGTCTGCATAACGTATCGAACATTGGCGCGCGAGAAGGTATGTAAGACTGGATACTTAATTGAAGTTAATAGGGGAAGTCAACAGAGGGGACCGATTCTGATACTGATTCTCGACCGATTCTGGCAGCAGAATCGCTCAAGAATCGGGGCCACTTTGACCGCCCCAATTCTGACCACCGATTCTCCCGTCGATTCTCATATATCTTGGGCCGCAACTAACAACTTAGGGCCATCTTGCTTCTGATAGAAGCTTTCTATCTATCAGGTTTATGTCTCTCTGGCATAATTTCTCACTTCATCGGTGCTGACCTCGCTGCTGTCGTCGGCTTTTTTTTGCCTTTTTGCCTTTGCTTTTTTGGTCGTTTTGGCTTTCTGGCTTGGGATGTGTACGCGGCCTGGGTTTTGGTGCAGATTTTTCGTGTCAACTTTGGCTCTGGCCGTTGACGGAGCAGTAGGATGACAATTTTATGTCTAGTGCTATTATTGATCGCATGCGCAGAGTCAGTTGAAGAGTTAGTTTAGGGCGGGCACCGATTCTCGAAGCGATTCTTGACCGATTCTCATGCAGTTCCTCCTCCGGAGGAGGAACACCAATTCTGACCGATTCTGGAGAAACGCCGATTCTTGATCGACGATCATCCCAAGCAAAAGCGCAAGAAGGAGAGTGAGTTGTCTACTTCGCGGCATGAAGGCTACTAATGAGTCGAACTGCCCGGAAGACGGTAGACTCGCGACGCGACAAAACTTATGAGATAAACCTTCTTGCACCCACTATTCTCTATGATATGTTTTGTATACCTTCGTACCTTGTTGCATTCAAAAAAAGCGACTATGGGGTACTACTTCTTCTTGGAACCTGTCGCCTTTTTCAGGTCCGCGACGATCTTATCCACGTCCCCGATGTGCCGGTCGGTCAGCTTTTGAAACTGGACAATGTTAACGAGCGAAGTTGGCAATACTGCAAATACTGGCGTACCTCTTCTAGCTCTATAGAGTGTTTTTTGTAGTTGCCACGCTTCAGACTCGTTTGATGGATTTTTCGGATCTGCACGCGCACGTCTTCGGATTTCCGCTGAGCCCCAGTGACGAGTGCCGCGTTCGACTCGATCGTCGGTCTGCCATCATTGCACCTCAGCATCTTCTAGCAGTAAAACACAAACAGCGTACTTTGGTATAGGGATCCTTATCGTCCGGCTGTCGTACTTCTGCGGCACAATATTCGGCAGCTTCGAGTCGTACAGCCCCTTCTCGACATACTTCATAGTCTACTCAGCAAGCGTGAGTAGTCAGTCTACCACAGCCGCTCGCGATGAATTAAATCAATCTCGAGGTATTTGCCAGAACGCACATCTTCCTCGAATATCGTGATCAGCAGCGTCGAGCCATCCCGGACACCGACGGTCGCCACCTCGTCCAGCCGGAACTCGCGGTCGTTGTCGGGCAGCTTTACGCGGACAGGGTCGAGGACCGCGGGGGTGACACGTCCCGTCGCGCGGCTCTCGACGGCCGCGCATTCTTTCCGGTACCACTCAACCGCGGCCTTCATTTTCTCGTCCGCCTTCGCGTACTCGGCGCGCGCTGCCTCGTCCGTGATGGGTTGTTTTGAGCCGGGAACGAGATCTGCTGTGGACTTGATTTTCTTGTTAGACGCGTAGCCGCGGCGAGCCTCGCTAGGAAGACGTGTAACACGAGATGTAAGCGGTATGGCGAAACTCCGGCCACAAAACGCAGGCCGCAGACATAGATTTGGCGTCCGCAGAGCAGCTTGACGAAGCACAGACATGGCGGGAAGCGAACACGGAGAGATGGTGGTCACAAACCAGTCACAGCAATGAGTTGTGGAAAATAAAACTACAATCGTCTAGGTGGCTAAGGTTACAACTGTCCTTCCCTACGCATCATAAGTGTATCGTATAAATGTTCTATGGTCACATCATCATCATCCCAGGAATCAAACTCGCAAACACAAGGATAAATGGCGGCAATCGAGACTGAAGGGATTCAACGCCGCTCGATTTGTCTCCAAGCGCTACGGGGGGCGTAGGCCCTGGGGCGGCGGTCGTATACGTGCGGACATATGCCAGCTCAAAGTAAGCCTCGTCGTAGTTGCTTCCGTTGCCGACTACGTTGTCGTTATACTGGACGATCCGTGAACGCATGAGTACAGTACAGTAATGAGCCGAAGTTAGGCTCACGCATATCCCAGTGGGTCCCGCGCCGGCGCAGGTTGCGAGATAGTCGGCGGGGATACCGGCCCTGAGGGAACGCATCAGTCCTGAGGATGCTGCGACGGCAATCGCGAAAAATCACCATTCGCCGCATAGCGTAATATCTGTTGGAGCGGTCAACGGCAAGATGGGTAGGGCACGCGCTCAAACGCACCGATCACCAGATTCTGAGGCCCGAAGAAGTTCTCGATTTCACAGGTGTTGTTAACGTAGCTCGCAGACGGCGTGCCCCAATCGGACAGGTCGATAGACGACGTGGCCGTCGCCTGCGTGATGGAGGCCGGGACATTGGGGCGCTGCGGGCACATGAGATGGATGAATAAGCGGTGGAAGGCGTGCGCTACGTACGCTCCAGAACCAGATGCTAGCCCGAGGGGTAAGAACAAGGGTAGGGTCGACGCGCCATAGGAGAGGATGCTACGTACAAAATTCTAACGCCAAAGCTTATGATCAAGGTTCAGAAGGAGGGGAGAAGAATCCTACCCTGTGTAGTCAAATTGCGCAGCCCAAACGCCGCCTCCTGCTGCGGCAAACCCGCTCTGGAAGCTGTTGGGTGCATTTTCACCGACGAGGCAGCCGGAGGGCTGGGAGCAGTCGACTAGGGAGGAGGTTCCTGTTTGGTCTATGGGGGTGGTGTGGGTACACCCTGGCGAGGTGTGGAGGGCGTATTGGTCGTTCAGCATCAGGTTGATGCCTTCGACGATACTAAAAACGGTCAGGGAACCGTCGTAAGACGGAGTGGGGAGTACATACTCGATTTCTCCGCCAGCAGGCCAGTCAGGTCCAACCTGGTCTAAAGTCAGTTCACAGGCCAGAAGTTGCAGGATGAGACGCACCGTCCATATGCTTGGCCAAACCTCAAACGAGGGTGTAAATGTGAGGATAATCGGAGCTCAACATGCCGACTCACCGAACACCCATACGGCAGATGGACCGCGTCGATGATCCACAGACTTCCGAGGTTGTAAGTCGATTGGGTCGTAATCCTCACCTACATACCGAAAGTTAATTGTCGCGTCATTTTTTAAGTCCGCGTGTGAGGCTCTCACCGAGTTTCGTTTCTGATTAAAGGGGACGTTGGAGAAGTCGTCGACCTTGATGATTACATTTCCGGCACTGTTGACCAGGGCCAGTTCTTGTGTATACGCGTCGGCTTCATCCAGCCAAAATACATCCCCTACGGTCAATATGAGTAGTGCCGACGCGCCGACGTGAGTATAGGGACACACCTAGCGTCAGGTTGTCGTAGTTACCGTAAAAGTCCCATTCGTCGAACTGAAGAACTGTGAGCTGACGCTACGGACGCAAAAGAAGCGCAGACAAAAGTGAGTCCGGAGAAGTTATCCACGATGTCATAGCAAGAAACGGTGGGGAGAAATAAGGAAAGCAAGGAAAGCGAGGTGTGGCGCATGTCGTGGTCGTGGTATGTACAGAGCAAGGCTATAAACGCCTGCCGGCGAGGCCGGGAGCAAATTGCGAAAGACAACTTGCCATCAACCAGAAATAAAAACACGAGGCGTTGCTCCACGCGTTTTCACGACCGGCCCGAAGTTACGTTCAAATTTGGACTGGAGAAAATTGAAAGACTGAGGAGCTTGCGCGAGCCAACGGTCGAGGTGGCATGAGCATTCTCCCAGTGCTGAGGGCAAAAATGTGGCAATGGCGCCGGAAGCAGATAGACAGCAGGAACAAACATACTACTTACATCGGCTTCACCGGAACCACAACCACGCAAAAACCTGAGCGAAGTGGGGCGCAAATCCCATCTCTTGAATGAAACTGAACCGGGTTCTCTTTCTTGGATTTAATCCCAGCGCTAATTGTCCGCCGGACACTCCTCCAAGGCCGACTTGGCTTAAACCAAGGTCCAACAAATTCAATACTAGTTGTCCTCGTTATCGCAACCTCGTCTTGACCTCGTCATCCCGAGTTGTCCATTCTGAAGATTGGACGAATTTCTCATGGGGCCTGGTCAAGGCGGGGCCGTCTGTGCCTCACTGACGATCCATTCAATTCATCCTCCGCCGGTTCCTTAATCCAGTTCCTGAAAAAAAAGACTATTACCCCCCCAAACTCTGCCCTGGACTAGTCCGAGATCCCCTGGACCTATAGTCAACTCCACCTTTCGTGCATCGGGTCTCGAGACCGAAGGCTTGAACCAGTATTTCAAGTATGTAATAACGCCGACTTCTGAGTTAGGTTTCCCGACTTGGACTCCTTCGATTCCTTTAATCCCGCAAATCCTAACCCGGAGGCACAGTAACGATACATCCATTCATTTTAGTTCAGTTCCCTCATTTCCTAGTGTCCTCACCAGAGCGGAAGACACAGATACACGAGTCTATTGCGGTAACGAATGAGTCTGCGGCTGGCTCGCGGCTCCTTTTCGCTTCCAGTTCTGCCACTGGTTTTGATGGAAACTTGCGCACATCTCGTGCCTCATTGTTTCGATTCTGTTCCCTCTTACGCCACAATGCGCTTTGCTTGGTGCGCGGTCTGCGAGCGTGCCCGAGTTTTCAGGCTCATGACTTCTTTCTCCTCGAAGCAGAAGTACACGAGGCTTCGATCGCCACCGTTCGAATCTTCACGGCCCTTGGATTTTACACGCGTCTGGCTAAGTACACCCTCGTCTGCCTTCATTCCCGCCACTCTTCTCTGTCTTGGCTGCCGAAAACCCCGCCATTCGGGATGCGGATCTCGGATCTGGCCGTATTTGATAGGCTATGTCCGCCCAGTGGTACTTATAAAGAGGGAATCTGCTGCACGTCAATCCATACATCAGACCTCTAATCTCTTCCCCAACATGTTTACAAAAATCCTCTCCATTACTCTCTTTTTCCCTCTCATTCGTGCCGCTGCGGTAAACCATTCCGTTGCCCCGTCGTTCATTTCTCAATCCTCATTAGACCATCGACCCGGGATCGTATCTCCTAGTTAATCTGGCCAATCCATACGCGCCGGCATCCTTCGACAGCAAAAACAGAGTGTTTCTTCCCCAACCCTTTAGCGGAAACTATGATCTCGGGCGCACATTCTCTCGCTCTCCTTTTTCCGATTTTCTTACCTTCCGTTTTCAGTGGCAAGTCGTTACGCCTTCCGAACGCACAGATGGCATCACCATCCAAAATCTTCGCGGGAAGAAGTACGCAAAGATTTCGCCTCCCGCCGAGGTGCGTCGTGTTCAGATCCCTCCGTGTCTTATTAATTTTTTGGCGCCGCAGGGCCAATTTGTTTCCACCGGCAACAACGCCACAGCTTTCTCCACTGTCCTGTCCGGTACCGCCGACTTCCCCGGCGACGGCGAGCTCATTCCTGACACACACCTCGACTACTGGACGGCAAGCGCATCCCTTCCCGTGGTCGAATTTATGCTGATTTTTTCTCCAACGTAGATCGCCACTCCGACGGGATTGGTCTGGACGTACGACGGCTCTGTCGGCCCGGAGGTTCGTGTTCATCCGTTGACAGCTTGTAACTTAAACTTTGGCTCATTTCTTTTACCTGGCAGATTTCCTTGCGTCCTTTGAATGCTAATCGCACTGCGGGTCAATACTGGATGTTCGCTGCTGAAGGCTCCCTCCCGATCCTTCCCCGCGACTTGGAAGAAGAAGCGACTCTCAGCCCTCGCCTCGTCTTTCCTTCCTAATTCTTCTCAAAAATTTACCCTTCAACTAAAGTTATCGTTCCGTACATAATCATTTCAGTTTTGGCTACATCCCCGCTTAATTCACCTGTCATCGTCGTACATTCTGTTCAATAAAAGTCTCGCATTTTCAACGAGGCGGTTCGGTTTCCTCGGATGTGCTTCACGTGAATCGCAAGATGAAGATGAAGGGACGGCAAAGACCGGAAGTGATTCTCCCGCAACTGAGCGGCGCACGTGGCGTAAGCGGATGAGACAATATTGCCGTCTCAGAGGCTCTATTTCCGTCTTGAAGAACAGGCAAAATGGAGTACAGAAGCCACAATGGGGACCAGGCGGTCTTAAGAACAAGAGATGCACCGTCATGATAGCGGGACATTCGTGATCCACCGCGTAAATAAATACTGTGGAAGACGGAAGTGAACGGGGAATCGAGTTTGGTTCTCTGCGCACTCACAAGGGCCACAGCAGGTTGATCATGTGCAACCATGTGTCTGTAGTTGCCCGTTAATAAGAAAACAAGCATCCGGCGTACTCAGATACTCACCCGGCTTCGAATACAGTTACAAACGTGATATTCCCGCCACTGCCGTCCACGCCTCCAGCGCTGCGAACTTGACCGGCGATCTCGCTGGTACCTGGTACTGACCAGGGCGTCCCTTTTGCCACCAAAAATTGGCTTTTGAATTCTGTGTCAAGGTTTTCAACCCAACGCTCGTTTCCCTGTTTCCGAACTCAGTTCCGCTGCATATGTATCTTGAACTTGTATGATACCATATAATTGGCCATCATATCTGCTCGACATTTAAATCGGGAGAAAATGACGCGAGAGCTACGAACCAGCTTTCCCAGCATAAACTAGGAGCCTGACGCCACCATTGATAAGCTCTGGAAGTAATTTGGCCGCGTTCTTCACGCCTTCGCCGCGCATATTGAACTCGCGATTCATATCCATATTGAAGCTTCGGAAGGACCGTTCTGGATCGACGCCGAGAGCCGCCTTGACCTTCGGGTTATTCATCCAAGTCTCAACCCATGGTGTTTGTTCGTAGCAATGCTCCGGACGATCAGCCGCATTACATTTCTTGCGCCGGTCGTACCAGTTCAAGTCGCTTTCTGGGAACAAAGCTGTCATGAGTTCCGTGAAGAACAGATACGCTTGAACGTACTCATGGATGGCTCGAACAAGCGCGACCTGCAGAAGCGAGATGCGTAGCCACAAGTGACCTCCGTGGGGTATACGTTGCAAATTTGTATGAGCCGCTGGCACGTCGGGATATTAGACCGCAGCTTGGTGCATTCCGGTCCTTGGGGATCGTCGTACAGAGGGTACGGCCCTACGCAGACATAATCCACAATAGAGGGAACCTGAATGTACGGATCGGTTATTCCGTTCGCCAGAATCACCGAATCCAAATTTATCCTGAGCCCGGTCGGGTTTGAGGACACTGCCAGGGCTTGGTTAGCACGCCAGATAACGGATGCAATCTGAGGGCCATAGATGCCCCCGAAGCTCTCTCCCGCGACATGAAAAGGCAATTTAGCGTATTCCGGGAATTGCTCGAAAAAGAGCTGCAAGAAAAAGTAGACATCCTGGGCCGCCTCGGCGCAGCCTTTCACCGAAGCACCAGGGTCAGCGTACGAGAACCCAACGTCGGCAGGTTGATCCAGGAAAATGATATTCGCGTGATTTGTCCAACCGTGTGGGTTAGATATGGTTTTTCGACCTTCAGATGCAATGGAGCACGGTCCAAGCTCGAAGAGGAGGCCGACCGCGGAACTATCGCCTGTTTCATAATAAGGATAATTTTTCATTGAGTTGAATCACGACGGACCGGGACCACCATTAAGCCATAGGACCAGTGGGTCAGTGGAAGGGGAAGATCGGGACTCAAAAAACCTACCGATAAAATTTTGAGTTTGATATCTGCGCATATGGCCTGAGGAGTCATGAACCCACCAAAAGAACATATGTTTGTCTTTCGCGACATTGAAATAGCCAGAATACTGTTTCACCGAGCGTTCACAGAGTTTAGGAACAACGATCCGAAACTTTTCGGTTTCAAGGACAGCAGATGAAGTGGTTCCGTCGTTATCTGTGTCCGTTGTGATATCTTTCATATTATGGCAATGGGGCTTCTTACATAGAAGATAGTGTCGAAAGAAGTCTACGCCGTCATGGTACCATTGATCGACGGTTGTTTTTAACCTTGAAAAGAGGGGAGTAGAGTCGTAGACGCTTTCTGAAGGCGATGCTGAGGGAGCTTCCAGGGCGCTTGTGGTACAGAGAAGGCTGGCCAGAACAGGGACGGCAAAGAACTTTCCTTTCATTTTCCCCTGTTATAGTATCGCTCGGTCCAACTTGGCAAGAGCTTTGAGCTCCAACTGGGTGCACCGTGGTTTAGGTCAAGAAGATCAATTGCCGTTGGCCCGCGCATGATCCGATCAGGAGATATCGACAGCTTCCGACAAGCTGAGTATGGTCGCAATTTCCTTTTTTTTTTTTTTTTGCGGAACGATAGCAAGGTCGGATAGTATTGTTGTACTCCCCGTCATTTACTCAGGCAATAAATACCCTTTCAAATCATCGAGCCGACCTAGTCGTCCCGACCTCGCCCGTTAGATGGCGGCTTGGGACAGTTGAAACCCAGCCTGACAGAAAAAAATCAACCGCCCGAGGAGATGTGCTCATTAACACACTGGTGCCCGAATGTTTTCGCGACACCGAGTGTGGGGATTTGGCTCGACCTCATCGGCTCAGGTCCAGAATACTGGACCATCATTGCCTCCGTTCAACCAATACCCACTAAAACCCCGGTCTCCCTCATCCAGTCATCTGGGAGTCTGTCTTCATCGAGCAAGACCTTGGACCATGTCTTGCAAACGATGCTCTTCTTGAGGCTCCTGTGTCCGTACTTGGCAGACTCAGTGAGGGCGCAATCTAGCGCGATTCGGTTGTTTACGATTCGGAGCCATCGGTTCCGTATTTCCCTTTCAGACGGTTCTCCTTTGCTGCCAATTACCCTCGCATTGCGTAGGCACCAGATCAAAAATGCGGATTCAGATACTAGGATACGGTACAGTCGGGTCTCGCCCGTGTTTCCTTTCGTTATGGTGCCGCACGCCATGATTTCCCCGGGCGTAGGGCTCAAATCTTGACCTGTCTTGAGCTGCCAGGCCTCGCTAGCGAGGTCCCAGACTTGTTTCCGTCCTCTCGCCTCGCATTTGGTAAGTATGTGCTCCATTTAGTGTTGCCGTCGGTGTGAGCTCACACCGATTTGCAACTCGGCTCGGCCATCGAGTTGATGGACTCGATCATCCGAGTCGAGGCGAGTTACAGACCGGTCTAAGACGAGTTGTGACAAATTGTTGCCATCATTTTCCCATCCGCCAATTGTAAAGCACGTGCTGGGCTATTATACTAGCATTTTGTGAAGCCGGACCATCCCAGCCCCATCGAAAAAATCAAGAAGCAAGGAAATTTGATATGATTGTGTCTCAAATATACCTTACCGTTCGGTGGTCCTTTATACGCGTTGAACATAATTAAAAGACCGTCGTGAAGCCATATGACGGGTCCATGTATTATATATCTTCGGAATATGAATTTAGTCGTTGTCAAATAATATGGAAAGCTCCTAGGTGTCATTATATGACATAGGGTTGTCCTATGGACCACCAAGGCTCTCCTCCGAGGTCTTTTGGAGGGCGTGCTTCCCAATTGGGCATCGTGGGACTGATGGGATCACCAACTCGACTCAACTCGATCAAAACTCGCCTCGCCTCGCTTGATCGAGTTGAGACGAGTTGGCCACACTGTCTCAGCTCAACTCAATCTGCGGCAACACTAGCTCCATTGATTCCGTGACACCGCATTTTTGGCATTTCTCCTTGTAGTCGTGGCCCGGCATGTCTTTCCAGTGGAATCCCACTTTGTACTATAGCGGCACTTGGACATCAAAATGCACCAGAAGTTCAAAATGCGATCGCTTTCACTCAATTTATGTCCAATTTTCTTCGGAAGTGCCGGATATTGAACCGACAGCCGTGCTCGTTCATAATATAAAAAAAAAATTGAGGAAATTCGGATGGGTATTGGTCGAGAATCCGCCCCGAGCCCTCAAAACCACTGATGCCCTACCAAAATCCAATGTGCTGTATTTCACGGCCAATAAAATTTTATGGGACTTAGCATGGAGGTTCATATACTGTGTAAAAGCATTGTTCACAAATTTTTGGGCTCAAAATCGAGGCGGGAAACGTCCTGAAGACCATTTTAACCCTTAGAATCGGCATCAAGCGGAGTTTGAATTGCCACAATTGCTTAAACACACACATCCTGTGGCCGTCCCGCCTCGATTTTTGCCCCGGAAATTTGTGTTACATCATTTTAGAGGTTATCTACCTACACCCTCCAAGTCCTATGAGAATATATTGCCTACAAACTACAGTGCATTGACTTTTTCAATGCCATCAGTGGACGTTTGAGCTCGGGGCGGATTTTCGTCCAATACCCATTCGAATCCCTTCGAACTTTTTTTCATATTGGGATGGGCACACCTGTCGGTTAAATTTCCGGTACTTCCGAAGACGATTGGACAAGAATCAAGTGAAAACGAACACATTTTGAACTTCTAGTGCATTTTGATGTCCAAGTGCCACTATAGTAGGCGTCATGTATCAGCATCCAGAGGAAATACCGGATGTTTCGGCCGAAGTCTTTGTGCCGTGTTGCGCTCCAAATCTTGCTTTGGGGTGGTAGGTTCCCTTCTGAGTCTGCAGCCGCGTTCTTCGCATAAGTTATGTTCCGTACTGTTGCGCGGCGCTTCAGCGCTGCTTGGCGCTGTCGACGTCGACGAAGTCGAGCGCTGGCGAGGCTAAGTCGTCTCCGTGGTGCATATGTACTATTCTAAGCAGTTATAGTGAGCCCAGAGTATTTCCTCCTCGGGGCCGTGAGCGCTCCTACTCAGCTCGAGCTCATCTGCTTTACCGCACTTCGTCGGTTTGGGCGTATTTCGTCGCCGGCGCGGGTCTGCGCTTTCTCGGGTCTGAGAATCCAATGGTCGTGGGTGGGGAGGACAATCGTGTCTCCCTTGCCGCCTACAGCGACAGGGGAGGCCTCGTAGGGTTACCACCGCCAGGAGATGGTGGTGGTAAGAGGTCACGAGGCCCCCCTCCTATGGTCGCAATTTAGTTCTGGATGGAAGACCACACCCCAACCACACCCCAACATTTTCTCGATCATAGCTCCGAGTCGGGTCCACAAGGACTTTCCCGACGATCCTTGCGTGAGATTATCGCATTTCAAGTCGGTACGCAGGCGTTGTCACTGTCCCACACGACTTTCCATTAACTTTTCGTCTCAGAGGCCTCTCACTTTGCGCGCGTCACTGGTAAATCATCATGCGCGACTGAATAGCGAATCGTAGGTCTGCGTTCTGTCACTACCAGAGCCTGTGCGAGAGATTCTAGAAATCTTGCAAAGATTGCTATGTGTGTTCGAAGGGAGCCTCCTTATTTGAGAGGAGTAGCAATTGTACCCTCGCGCATTAATTTCACTTGCTATCAAGAACTGGCGGTTAGCAGTTAATGGTTCATCCGACATGGCCACATACATATTCGTTCAACGCATTGGCATGCATTGCTCTGGCTCGATTTTGGGAACGTGAGAAGCCAGACACACTTGGCACTCCATAACTATGCTGCAGTCCGGGCAACAATTTTGAACAAATTTGGGCTCGGAGGGAGTTGAATCTGTTGCAACATTTTTAGGCAAGTGGTGTCATAACTTGAAGTTGAATGGGCTGGCAATGCCAATATTGCGACATGTATCGACCGCGGACTCTCCGAGTCGGCAAAATCCACGCGGATGTAACCTGGACGTGGTTGATATCTTATTCACCCCTTAGCGGCTTCAAGTGAATGAGTGACAGAGTTGAACCTTACGGACTGGATGTCGAACTTAGAGACGAATCGGATCAGCGCCAATAAATCGTGAGACCTGAGGATGGCTTTTTGCGACTACAAACCCGTCATCCTTGTAATCCCGAGGGCGCCGAGTGGTCTCAAGACCCTAGACGGGCCTTCACCGTTGAAAAGCAGGATGAGAAGAACATGTCGTCCAGGGAGGCGAATGCCATCCTTTCAAAAATTAAGCGGGTGTTATACATTAGGCTGTTCTGCGCTCAAGTCTACGGCGAGTGGGGGCGGCTCGTCCAGCCTGGGCTTTGGGACCTTCGGCGGGTGGAGGATAAGGTTGCCGAGACGCGGGGGTGTGGACTTGCCGATAAATTCCATCTTCGTTGGAAGCTTGGAGGATGCCAATCGCAGAGCTGGCGCAAATCAGGATGGATGAAAGGAAATAGTGTCGGGGAGACGAACCTTCTCTCGCGAGTTCTTCACGGATTGGAGTCCCGCCAATCTCCACGATGACGCGGCCTATGGGTACACTGTGTCCAAGCGTGAGATTGAGCACCGAGGTTTGCTAAGTGAATTACCGAGTGGCCCAGAACTCGAATGTCCCCTTTCCTTTACCCATACGCGTTTCGTTTCCCTGAAATTCAGTCAGTCGATAGCCTCTCCACATCCAAGCAGCCTACATACCTTGATGCAGACAGGGATATCAGGGAAGACTCGCAGGTAGACTTTGACGCCCTTTATGACTTTCAGCTTTTTCTTGATGACGTCCTCCACGGTCTCCAGCTGCTTCGCCGTGAGACGCGCGCCATTTCCCTTTATTCTAATTCCCCAATCTCCATACGCCAACGTCGTGCCCTTGGTCGAGCCGCCGATGGGAACGGGCACTCGGCCTTTGTGACGCCTAACATGCTTGACCTGCCGCGGTGCAAGATTGTTGCGACCTCTAGTGAAGAGACTGAAGGGGTTCAACGCAGTCTGCACATTTCGTGGCTGCTGTCGCGCAGTGGACAATACTGTGCGCGATAGGGAGGAAAACATGGTGATGGCAAGCAGCGGCAAACACCTTTTCTTCAAACCACCAACCTTGCTCGTCGTGGCCGACGATGAGCGATAAGAAGCGCGCCTTTGACGGCAATGGGGAGACGTCGAGCAGCAAGAAACTGAAGAGGTCTGTCTTCGTTCCTTTTCCGTTCCTCGCCCCACTGATACCGGTTCTGCAGCAGCGATGTGAGTGCATCTATCCCTCCGTTCTCCTCCCAAGGTGAATTGGCCCCATTAAATATGTCTCTGACGCGGTTCTATAACCTCTTCTGCCCTCAGAACTCTGCCAATGCCTCCTCTTCAGCACCGGCTGTGAGCGCATTCACTCGTTTCCGGTCGTTTAATATACTCATGAATTTTTTTCAGCTCACGGGAGCGGATCTCATCTCCCAGAAGCGAGCTGAGATTGCGGCAAAGCTAGCGGCGATGAAGAACCCTGCGTTGGGGTGGCAGCCACCAGTCAAACACTCCCCGTCGGTGTCGAGCGGACCCACTCCGGCGTCAGGCTCAGGGTCACCCGCGCCATCCGCTGAAGCTATCAGCAAGCGCATCAAACGTCTGGTGGACGATGCGCACAGTCGGCTCGCTGTCAAGGACAACCCGTACATGGCAAATCGATGTTGTTACTATCTTGTCCTATTCATTCTCAATGTACCGTACAGTCGATGCCTCCGCCAAAGAACAACAAAGTGCGCCAGCAAGAGGTGAGCCCGCAGGGTGCAGGACTCAAGATGGCTGCCCATCCGCTTTTGCTCGACACGACCCCTGCGGCGCCGCAATCCAAGAAGGATCGGTACAAGCCCATGCAGCCCAAGTTTGCTTCCATCAAAGTTTGTGTCCTTTGTCTCTTTTTCTGTAGCCCCATCTAACCTAGCTTGCAGGCGAACACGCGGAACATCCCCACCCCTCCTCCGGCGCCGGTCGCCGTGGTCGTCGAATCCAATCCCTACGCGTCGTCGTCGAATTCAAAAGACACCGGTCTATTCGAGGGCGCGCCAAAGGACCGTTCGAGCCGGAACTTCCGCTTCAATCCCAAGGGCAAATACGTTGCGCTGGGGAATCAAATGCGGCAAGACAACCAGCTCGAGGCGCTCAAGCAGCGCATCGCTGAGAGTGCACGCAAGGCCGGTTTGGACGGTGACATGGGGATCGAGAGAGGGATCAAGGTGAGGTGTGCTAACGGTCTAAAAGGCTCGTCCTAATTTATTTTTCTTATCAGCGTCCTGCGCCCCCCGAGGCGGAATGGTGGGACCAGCCCCTACTGCCCAACAAGAAGTACGCCGATATGGAGCGTGGAATCGCCAACCTCAACATCCGGACTTCCGACTCGCCCATCACTATCTATATCCAGCACCCCATCCCCATTCCCGCACCAGGGGACAAGAACAAGGTCGCCTTGAAGCCCATGATGCTCACCAAGAAGGTTTGTCTCTCCCCTTCGCCCTCTGTAAATATGTCGACTGACGTTTTCTCGTTCAGGAACAAAAGAAGATGCGGAAGCTCAAGCGGGCTGCTGATTTGCAGGACAAACGGGATCGGCAGGCCATGGGTCTCATTCCGCCCGAGCCCCCCAAAGGTACGCTCTGCGTCGCATACGTTGGTGCTTCGTGACTGACATGGCTTGTTTCATAGTAAAACTGTCGAATATGATGAAGGTGCTCACGTCGGACGCCGTGCAAGACCCCACGCGCGTGGAGGCGCGCATTCGGCGCGAGGTCGCGATGCGCAAGCACGGGCACGAGAAAATGAATGCGGAGCGCAAGCTCACGGACGAGCAGCGGAGGGAGAAGATCGAGACCAAGAAGGAGGAGGAGGATAAGCGGGGTATCTATGGAGCTGTTTTCAAGTGCGTTTTCCCCCTTCCTTCTCCGTCCCTGGAATGCAGGACACTGACGATGTTACGCAGGATCAAGAACCTCTCGGACCCGGCACACCGGTTCAAGGTGCGCAAGAACGCAGAGCAGCTCAACCTCACGGGGCTGTGCATCTTCAACCCGCACTTCAGCATGGTGTACGTCGAGGGTGCGGCCAAGTTCATCAAGAACTACAAGGGGCTGATGATGCGCCGCATTGCGTGGACGGAGGCGGCGCGTCCTCGCGGCGGGGAGGATGTTGTGCTCGAGAGTGCCGACGCCGAGGGGGAGGACGAGGTGGCTCCTGCCAAGGGCAAGGGCAAGGCGGTGGGGGAGGGGGAGGGAGGGGGAGCGGCGGTGTCGCTGGAGGACAACAAGTGCTATCTGGTGTGGGAGGGGATGCTACGGGACCGGTCGTTCAGCGAGTTTAATGCGCGGAGCTGTCCGACGGATGGGGCGGCGAAGGAGCTGCTTGGGGAGAAGCTTAAGGGCTATTGGGACCAGGCGAAGAATTGGAAGGCGGAGGAAGAGGAACTGTTGTGATTTTTCAAGAGGGTCCGTTTCAGGGACGAATGGAGCCCGCTTTATGTACCTCCAAAGTGAATAACGCACCGACTTCTATTTCCTAAAGTAGATTCAAGCGTATTGTTGTTGGTCTTTGTAACGACCTGCTTTTGCAATTGCTTTTGGCCTGCCTTTATTTTGATGTCGAACCCTGAGTGGCATGCTGCCTTCCCGAGCCCCACTGCGACGCCGGGCTCGATTACGCCTGATTCTCTCGCTGGGTTCATTCGCGAGAAGCAATCCATGAAGGACTACCTTGTTGTCGATGTCCGCAGGACAGATTTCGAGGTACACCTGCTGTGCTGTTCCTTCACGGACATGATATAACGACTTGGTGGTAGGGCGCCGCGGTAGCCGGCTGCCTCAATCTGCCGGCGCATTCGTTCTACCAGACGAGAAAGACGATTGGGGTGCTCCTGGCTCCGGTGCCGCTGGTGATCTTCTATTGCAACAGCTGCAAGCCCGGGGGGCGCGGCCCGCGGAGTGCGGGGTGGTACCAGGACGCGCTCGATGCGGCGGGGAATGGCACGAGCCGGGCGGTGTTCCTGGAGGGCGGGATCAGAGCGTGGATTGAAGCATTTGGTGAGGACGAGGACTTGACGACGAAACTTTGCAGGCCGAATGATCAATGGTGCATATAATGCCATTTGTCTTTCGAACGCCGTACTCCCGACGGATCTATGGTGGATGAAGCGGCCATCCTCGATGACTTAGGTTCATTTTCCCGTACATGCTTGCTGTGGCGCCGATGACTCGGACTAGTGCCATTATCCTGGTATCATGATATCCCTTGGGGATCATCATTCTGGCTTCTCTCCAGCCAATGTCATTTCGCGGGCGGTCGTACTCACTATCCCAGCCTGGCTACCCTTGTCATGAACACTGTTCTCTTTGGGGAATCGTTGTTCAGCAGTGAATGACCCCTCGTTACTCCGCGCGCGCGTATTTGGGTGGCCTGAGAAAGGTATAAAGAGCGCATTCGATTCCACGGAATCATCATCCTGAGGTTGACCCTCATATGTGCGTTCAGCATTGAATGCAGACTGCTCGCCCATACTGACGGCCTACCAGCTTTTTTCTTGTCCCACAGTGCTTTTCAACTGCAACCTCGCTATCCTCACAGCCCTTGCGGCCGCTGGACTCGCAGCATCGGAAACTCTCAATGACCAGCACTTCAGGCGCCTCGGCAGGGTCGTTGCGACCCGACAGATCTTGTGCCAAAGCGACAACGATTGTCCTGGCTCTCAAGTGTGCTGCTCCGGCTTAGTAGGCTCACGGCTGACTATTTTCTCTTCGTCCTACTCATCACATACCACAGGCCTTTGGACCCGGCAAGGGTTCTGGGACCGGTGTGTGCATAGACCAGGATGAGTGCTCGAACAGTGAGTCAACTATTCTGGGTTTATGAGGTTTGGCTAAGGAGTTCGCAGGCCAATGTTCTGCGTTGGGCACGGGAGGGTTCTGCGACGGTGGCTAATTGTATCACTTCCCGTTGCTCATCCGTATCTGTCGTAGATCGATTATCATCATTGTCGTATTTCGAAGTCGTCGGATGTAAGAGCGAGATTTTTACGGCTCGTTTGAATCGGATTCATAATGGCAAGGTCGTGTTCCAGCCAAGTTTCAGCCCCTTGAACTTTGAAGACGTGAAGGAGAATGTATCCAGGTCGTCACGATACTGTACCATTTCGACCGGATGTTCAGTCACTAGGTCACAGCTGGGCTGAACTGAACAATAACTTTATCTGTCCTGGGTCACCGAGAGGGCTGAACAATGGACCATTTCACCTCTGCATATCCGTCAAAACTGGAATTTTTCTCCACTCCCTACATTCCGGTACTCCCGACGCATCCCTGCTTCCAGTTCCGCAAACCAACTACCAAGCATGAATGAATTGATTACTGCTCTTTCTGTCGAAATGGTGCGGATGCATACCGCTCTGGGTGGGAATCACTCCCTCATATGGGTTGAACAATTGAGCTTTTGAACAATAAAATAGCGGTCTCAGGTCGCAACCCCTGTTGAACATCTGGCGGATGAACTTTGAAGGTCACTGGTCACACCCGGTGAACATCCGGTCGAAATGGTACAGTAGTAAGGTGTCGGCATGCAATCGTCGCCATGATCTCGCTTTGCCACTTTCTGGACGCTCTAGCTACCGCTGCCGCCGGATACTTGTCAAATTTTCTCAAAGTGCTGGGGCGCCCGGCGCGCTTACAGCCGTTTTCGAAAAGATAGAGGGGTTTCGTAATTCGGTGACGCTCGATTTTTGCTTACCTCTGTTGTCGGATGGGAGCCCCACAACAACGTCATCCCTTCACCATTGCAGGTGTGCAGCTCTTGAAGAAACCTGATTTTCCTTCTGGACCATATTGAAGGACTGTATTGTATTGCCTCACGCAGAAAACGACCCCTCCTCCTCCTCCTCCAACGTTTAGACCAAGTCCGGAAGTTTGGCATCCACAACCGAAGATCAATCGGTCAACAGAGGTAAGCAAAAATCGAACATCCCCGATTTACGAAACCCCTCTATCTTTTCGAAAACGGCTGTATTTCCTAAAATAGGTGGAGGCGTTAGTACTCTTTGTTCTTGTATCCCATCAACACTGCCACATAATTTTTGAATCTTGAATCGATGAACTCAATCGTTATGTACACCCAAAGAACCTTTCCTAGAATTGAAGA